>CM053619.1:3778972-3802874 GCA_028646535.1 Procyon lotor
AAAAATTAAAAATGCTGAGGCAAAAAATAAACAGATAAGCAAAGCCAAGGAAACCTAAGCAATTCTAATTTACAAGGGAATAATGGGTAGACTAGTTGTGGTAAAGGCACAGCAAGATCCTTAGGCAAAGCCAAGTCAAGGAGTTGTCCTGGATGAAGCAGATATTTGGGAACCAGACCAACTTCACTGCTCCACCGACCCCAGGCCAGGGACACCAACCCACGGCTGCTCACCTGGGCAAGTGGGTTGATCTCACATCCCTGCCAACTTGCGGGTCAAGAGAACAAATTAGAAATCCTAGAAACAGGGGAGCCTGGGTGGCTCAGTCGTTAGGCGTCTGCCTTCAGCTCGGGTCAGATCCCAGGGTCCTGGGATCGAGCCCCGCATCGGGCTCCTTGCTCGGCAGGAAGCCTGCTTCTCCCGCTACCATTCCCTCTGCTTGTGTTCCCTCTCTCGCTGTGTTTCTCTCTGTCAAATAAATAAAATCTTTAAAAAAAAAAAAAAAGAAAGAAAGAAATCCCAGAAACAGATCCAAGTAGGTGAAATCTTTTAGTACATGATGACATTTCGATAGAGTAGGATTGAATTACATTACTCGATTTGATAGTAGGGTAACTACCTGGGTTTTAAGATTTTATTTATTCATTTGAGAGACTGCTTGCATGGACTGGAGGGAGGTGCAGAGGGAGAGACAATCCCAAGCAGACTCCCCGCTAAACATGGAGCCTTACATAGGGCTCGATGCCACGACCCTGAGATCCTGACCTGCACCGGAATCAAGAGTCGATGCTCAATCAACTGAGGCACCCAGGTGCCCCTACTATTTTTTTTTTTTTTAAGAAAACTTAATGTGGCACCCCTGTCACATCATACATCAAAATTAATGATTAATAAAACTAAAGTCTGATGGTAAAATCAAACTATATAAATGGTACTGAAGATGTGTAATCTCAGGGTGGGGAAAACATTCCTAAGCATAATATTTAAGCACAAACCATACACTGATAGACTTCAGATCACAAAACGTTATAAGACACAAAATATAAAAGCCAAAAAACTACAGGGAGACGGGCGGGCATATGACAAACCACTTAGATGCTTAATATATTAAAAATTACCTAAAAACCAACAGGAAAACAGTTATGACATGACTTTCAAAAAATGGGCAAGACATATGCAGGCAATTCAGGAAAGGGAAGAAATGTCCGGCCAACCTAAAAAATGCTCTACATCACCGGAAATTGAAAAAGCAGCAAAGAGAGGTTTTTCATTTTGTGCATTAACAAAGCTATGATTTTACTTTCCAAGAGGGTTAAGGAGAAGAAACTGGCAATTCTGCTGAGGAGATAAATATAATACATATGTGTGTGTGTTTATATCTATAAAACATACATTCATCTGGTCTTAAAAACTCACATGCTCTTTGACCCAGAAAAGAATCCACTACTTAGTCCACTACTAAGATTTCATGCTAGGAGGGGCACCTGGGTGGCTCAGTGGGTTAAAGCCTCTGCCTTCAGCTCAGGTCATGATCTCAGAGTCCTGGGATCGAGCCCCACTTTGGGCTCTCTGCTCAGCGGGGAGCCTGCTTCCTTCTCTCTCTGCCTGCCTCTCTGCCTACTTGTGATCTCTGTCAAATAAATAAATAAAATCTTTAAAAAAAAAAAAAAAAAGACTTCAGGCTAGGAAAGCAAACCCGTGAAAAGTATTTGCTATGTGATTAGCAAGAGGAAACTGGTCGACTATAATGGAATATTACGTACCCTTGAAAAATTACACTACAGATACATAGTTGTTGATGTGAGGTGATATTCAAGACGTAACACACAGGGGGATAAAGCAGACTGTAAAAGAATATACAGGGTATGGTCTCTATCTAAGAATACATGCCTATTTAAAACTTGGAAAATGATATCCAAAATAGTAAATGTGGCCCCCAGGTAGTGAGACTGCTGGTCATGTTTTTCCTCCTTGCCCATCTATAAGTTTTTAACTTTCCTGCCATAAACAAATATCATTTACGTAACCAAAAAGAAAGTTAAAAAAAAAAAAAGTAAATTGAATTCTGTGGGAAAATAAACATTTACTCTAAAAATAAACTCGGAAGTTGGAAAATGAAAGCAAAAACATCTGCTTCCCGGACAGAAAGGATAGTTTTAAATTGCTAGATGGCCACCCGCTTCCCAGGGGCAGTGGGGTCCCCGGGGCCGACCTACTGAGATGCCCAGCTCCTAGTGGGAGAGCCCCTTGCTCTACTCCCTGTCTCCACGATCTTCTGACCTACACTTGACTCAACGCAGAGCTGAAGCACAATTCTCTTATTTCTGTCATTATCAATATAGCATTTGAAATCAACTGCTCATTATTAATGAGGGATGCCTCCTAATCCCCTCGAAAAGGGACAACCCTACATTAATGTTTTACCCACATGGCTACTGACTTTCTCTAGAGGCAAAAAAAAAAAAAAAAAAAAAAAGTGGTCCTTCTCATCCACGATGAAAAATACTCATGAAGATTGATACATTTCCTTGGTGGAGGTGAAAGGGGTGGGGGGGGCAGTCATTAACTGCTGATGAAGGGAACGACTCTCTGGCAATAACTTGCAGGTCTCTGGATTGCTGAGAGCCGCCCAGATCTGCACAGTAAGCTCAGAAGATGCAGGCAAAAAATCTTCTCTCCAGATTTGCAAGCTTGTTCATCAGTTGGTGAGTACATTCTGTTATCTCGCATCTTAGACACCAGAGCAGGTGGCAAGACACGAGCGTCCATAAAACTCGAATGGAAAAACTTTGCACGGAGACCTAATAAACGTGCACAGTGCTCCCTGGGGGACTGGTGCGGGTCTGCCCAGCCCTGCAGGACCGACAGGAAGACATGACCAGGCCTGCGTTGGTCTGACAGGTCCGACTCCCAGGACACACAGACTAGGGGAACGAAGCAGTCCGATGACTCATTTAGAATTGGTTCTGACTCTGCCCCCGGTGTCCTATTGATTGGGTCACGGCTCTTAGGAGGTGTGCTGACAGGCAAGGCCGTGTCTCAGAGAAGCCTTCAAGGAACATGCTCCTTGGTGCTCCCTGGCTTGGCTGTTTTGACCTGGATGCTCTGTCTCTGACCGTCCAGCTCGGCACGCCCGGGAGCGGCAAAGACGCTCAGCCAGGCTGTGCACCAGAAACCAAGCCCACCCAGGGCTGCAGGCTGAGCAGTCTAGGAATGGAAAGTAGGGCTCGAGACCGAACTGTCTTCTGCCCCCTGCTCAGAGCCTTCAACACCAAATAATCCAACCTGACCGACCGCCCTGCTCTTGAACATCCATGCCTGCCCTTGCCCCCCCACCCTCCCACCACCACCAGTTTAACTTCTCTTGTCTCTTGCAGTGAGCAGGGCTCTAAATTTCCGCTCAGGGCTTTATTGCACCCAACACAAACGCATGCCACTTGCAAGAAAAATGCTATGCCTTTCAGGATGCTTCTCACCCCAGCAACCGATAGATGCCTTTGGAGATATAAAATGGCATATAAATCAGACACGAATTACCCCTGCCCCCCTCTTAAATCCTGCCCAGTCTTTCCAAAGCCCAGCAGTGCAGCTGCTGTCCGTCCACTCCTCCGGGCATCCACTCCATCACAACATGAAAGGGGCACTGTGTCAGGAGTTTCTCCCGCCTCCTTTCTCCCGCACGATTTCCCCATCCACAACACCTGGACCTCTGGCTCCCTTATTCATTCAGTTGTCAAAGAATTTCAGAGGACCTACAACATGCGAGGCATTAGGGCAGCTAGCTGTGCCTGCCCACAACGAACTTGAAGTCTAGAGGGAAAAATAAACAAGATAAAAACTGCGGTACAACTTAAAAACAGCATGCCCTTAGAATACAGATTCCAAGAGAATGGGGATTTTGCCTGCTCTGCACTGTAATGTTTCTCGAACTCCAGCAGTGCCTGGCACATAGCAGACATTCAAGAAATATTTACTCAACGAATAAAGAGATGGATGAACGTATGCGTGCATGCACACCATAGTGCATGTAACCACGTAGAGAAGGGAGCACTTGTACAAAGATGCTGTACGGAAAGCTGTAGGCTACTCCTGATTCAGCATTTCCTAGTGCGAAAGGCGGTCCAAAGCACAGGGGGGCCCAGGCTTGCAGGGCCAGGGAATGCTTCCCAAAGGACACCGTGAAATGAAGACACTGACTGGAGAAGCATATCCAGGAAGAGAGGAAGCTCTTCCCTATTAAAGGCAATGCGCTTTACAACCTCCCTTCACAGCTGCCGATGCCCTCTCTACCCAGATGTGAGCACTTCCGGGGGAAAATACTAGTAACTCCACAGAGGACATTGAAGCACAACACTCCTGCTTTGTTCAAGTGACTGGAGCCAGTCCTGAGCAGTTTCACATTCAGAACTCCAGAACCTACTACTTTCGGAAGGCAAGTAGATAAAAGAGCCATAGGGATGAATGACCCTCATGCCTATTGCTTGTCTTCCCTCAAAGACAGGAAAGTCATCACTTCCCAGACACCCAAGGACAAGAATCCAGTGGCTTGCCAAAGCAATGCCATAAAGCAATTACCACTTCCAAACATTCAAACTGATGGCTTCTACTGATTCAAGAAATTAAGAAACAAGGCAAACTCCTGCCTCTTGAAGTCTCAGGAAGTCAACGTAAATGCTGCCCCTTTCATTTCCCACTGTGAACCCTGCAGTGAATGTTTTTTATCTTGTCAATAAGCACGGATTGAACGTCAACTGTCTACAAGGCATTGGGTTACAGATGCCATACATACAGATCGATACAGTCTACAGGAAGCAGACAAGAAAACAAAAGATGAAAGCTATGAGCATCTCAGAGCAAGGGGCACAGTGACAAAGTTGAACAGGATGAGAGGCTAGACAGTGAATGGGAGGTGGTGGCCTCTCGAAAGCCTCTGAGCTAAGAACTGAACAATGAGGAAGAGGTGCGCAGGCAGCACAAGGGGGGGGGCAAGAACAAAGCCCCCAGATGGAAATGAGCTTGGGGTGTTTGGGGCAAGCAAGGCCACTGCGGCTGGAGCACAGTGAGTGAGGAGCAGGTAGAGCAGAATGCTTATGGAAAGATAAGAAGGAGTCAAGTTGGTGAAGGTCTGATAGGTCCCTGGAAAGGTCTGGGACACTAAGCGCAAGAAGATGCCACTGGAAAGTCTTAAGCAGCAGAGAAACACGAACTGATTTCTGCTTTAAAACATTTACTCTAAAGGTCATCAAAATGAATACATATTAGTGAGACACAGTGGTGGACAGGCCCTCACTTTCGCTGGTGCAGAACACCACAGATGCCGTCTGATAAAGACGCATTCATCCACCCGCCAGCTTCCACCAGAGTCCCGACCAACAAGTGGAGAGTACCTCTTGGTGACCAGCTGCTTGGACTTCCGAGAAAGTGCTTTCAAATAAGCTCACTTATTCTGAAACCCAGCTTCCCCTCTCCCTGTGTCCTTCCCTCAGTGGATGAGGGTTAAAAAAAAAAAAAAAAAAAAGGTTCCAAACCTAAAGCTCACAAATCTCACAAATCTCACCACTTTGAAACAAGTCCTGGAAAGAGGACGCCAGAGAGAAAGCCTGCCCACCTTGCTCCCATTTCCATTCGAGCACTGAACTGAAACCCCAAGACCAAGCGGGACCAACAACCCCAGCTTACAGGCAGGGGAGAGGGGATGCCTCCTCATCTCTTAGCTGCCCTGATGTGATGCCCGCTCCCAGCCCCCAGCGTGATGCAGAAACCAAGATACTCAAGACAGGTCAGCTCGACAGTCACCTGCTAAACGACCAAGATGGGAAAACACTATTTCAGTGTCCGAAACATCAAAAAGCAGCCCACGTGAGGCTCTATCTGTGGCGATACCATGCCAGAAATCTGGGCTAATCTGACTCTGCTATTCATAAATTCTCCCTCATGTGAAAGCCCATGTGTTTGAGAAAGGGAAATGAATCCAAGTCAATTTTAGACATTGTTACTTGGAAACCATCTGGAGTCCCTAGAAGCAGAAGAAGCCACCGCATCCTCTGCCCTCGGATGCCCACCGTAATTAGGGCAGTATGCTTACCTGGGAGTTCCTCGTGCCCTGTTCCCCGGGGATGTCCCCACCCCCACCCTACCAGATGCCAGCTCGGGCTCCACTTCCCACCCAAGAAAGGTATTCGGTTTCCCCGTAAACCTAGTGGAGAGCCCTCCATGAGTGAAGCCTGCACTTGAACCGAACCCGGGGCTGGGTTCTCGGCTTTCCACTCTGCTTTAGAGCGGCACACCTGAATTCTTCGGCCACACCGCAGCAAGGGAAGTCCCTCCCCAGGAGCAGAAGTTCCGTGAAAAATCCCCTCTCCCTCACACCCCTGTGCTCACAGCATGTCTGGCTTTGGACGAGACCCACCAGAATCCTTACGTAACGTTAATAGATGTTGGCACCCTGCGGAGAGGCTCCCGGAGACACTAGCCCAGATGTAGCCCATTTTCGCCTCGATGACAGCAGGCCGGGTCCTGCAGCTTCCTCGGGCCCGGCTCTGCCAGGCCGTAGGGCCTCTCTGTTCCCCTCCCCTACCTGGCTGTGATCCTCCGCTTATCTCATCTTCCAGAGGAGTCGGACCTCCCTTTCTGCAGCCTCCCTCCCTCTACTGAAATCAGCCTTAGGACCCAGCCGACAGCCGCGCCATTCCGCCCGCACCTTCCCTGCCCCCTCCGCCTCCCCCCTTCCGATCCCCGCTCCAACACCTAACGCCCTGAGAAACCCGGGCTGAGAAATCTCGTACAGCCAGAGCCCCAGGACACAAACGCGGCAGGAGGGGCGGGCTCAGCTCGGCCAAGCCGACCAGGCCCCACACTTCCCCCGGACCCCCGGAGAAGCCTGAACTCGGCGCAGGGGAGGGAATCTCGGGGGAGAGCGACTGCGGGTCGGCAGCCCTCCGCACCGTCAGAGCAAACACCTGTTTCCAGGACGCCGGGCGGCCGGCTGGGGGAGGAGAGGAGTCCCGGGTAAAGGCAGGGAGGACGGGGTGAAGGGGCGGCCGGGGACGCAGGTGAAGGATGCGTCACACTTCGCGCTGGGCAACCGGAGCCCGGGCGCAGCGGGCAGAGCCCGAGGAGGGCTCCCGGGGCTGGGAAGTTCCGAGAGGAGGGGTCGCGCCCGCGAGCGGTCCCGGAGGGGCCGGCGCAGGGGCAGGCACGGCGGGGAGGGAGGGGAGGAGGAAGGGAGGGAGGCCCGGAGGCCCGGGGTGCTCCATCACCTGCGCGCCCCGGCGGCTGCAGCCTCGCGGGCGCGCACCGGGGGACCTACCTGCCCACCGTCTGGTTGGCCAGCTGGCGCATGCGATTGAACTGCTTCTTCATCGTGGCCCCGCTGCCGCGCTGGCCCGGGAGCTGGGCGAGGACGGAGCAGCCCGGAGCCCGCCGCAGGTTACATGGCTCCCGCGCGGAGCCTCCCGGGCGACGGCGGCGGCACTGCAGCCTCCGGGAGCCGTCCGGCCCGCGCGCGGCTCCCTCCCCAGGGCACCGCCGCCTACTCCTCCGCCCGCCGCGGCGCCCGCTGCCGCATCCTCCTCACGCGCGCCGCCGCGCCTGCATGGGGACGCCCGCGGCCGCCCTCGGCGCCGGCCAGGTCCGCCCGGCCGCCCGCCCCCAGCCCCTCTCCGGCGCGGGGACCCGGGAGTCTCCGCAGGCTCCTGGCCGGCGGCTCGGGTGGTCCCCGCTGCGCCTGTGCGGCGGGCGCCGTGCATTCTGGGACTTGTAGTCCCGCGCCCCGCTGCCCACCTTGCCGCGCGCAAAGTTTGCAAGGACGGAGGCGCGCGGGAAGGTGGGGGCCGGCGCGGGGTGGGGGTGGGGGTGGGGATGGGGGTGCTTTGCACGGTCGCACTCCAGGAAGGGAAAGGTTTCGCCGCTTTAAAAATAGCAAAGTGGAACCAAGACTACGACGTCCAAGAAGGAAAGTGGGCATCCGTCTTTCGTTGTATTTTAAGTGAATGTGAGGCATGGCTGTTTCGCGTTCACGGGAAGCATAAATCAGGCGGCTCCGGGGCTCATAAAAATGGCCTAAGGCCACCTGGTAATTGTTGAGGTGCCCAGTTAAGCTTTCGGTCCCGGGGCCTGACCGAGCATAGCATGCATCCCAGAAGTTTCATCCTGAATTTTTACCAAACCCAAGAGGTAGCCAGAAGCCAAAATAGAAAAAACGGTATAATAACAGTGTTACCCTGCCTAGGGAACCTGCTTGACGGGGACAATTTTCCTTGTATGACTTGGTTTCCAGTCCCATTTCCCTTCCACCTCCAGGGGACCAAGGGGCATCGGCCGCGGCAGGCCTGGAGTTTCCTACACAGCGGTTTCCCATTGGCGTCTGTTGGCTCCTTGAAAGGGGGTCCTGAACTCCCTCGTGCAGACTCCATCCTTAGGAAAAGAGGTGATTGCGATTAGGTTTTATCATCCACCTGTCAAGTAAGAACAGCACGGTCGGGTGGTAGGGGCTTCAGATCAGATATGAGTTCGAATATTAGATTTCCAAATACCAATTATATAACCTTTGGCCAAAAATTACATAATCTCTCTAAGCCTCAGTTTTCCCCATCTCTAATAGAGAAATAACACTGCCTGGTCGATAGGCAAAGAGAGAGACCTGTTTGCTAAATTAGCACTAATTAAATAACGTACATTTCTACGGAGTACCTGAAGTCATACTCGTTTATACAAATATGATTATAGTTACCACGATAGAGCAGAATGCCATTCCTATGACAGCATTACTTATCCGATAATCAAAGAACGTTTTTGCAATGGTATATTTTGCGTATGTTGATTATAGTTGCAAGATGTCCTAAATATGCTTCCCGGTATCTTGCTAGCCTGCTGAACAAAAAGATGGTTTGAGGCAAGTCTTGGCTGAATGAACATGAGATCTTTAATTAATTGTGAATTTAGCCTCTGCTTATTAGGTCAGGCAGCTCTGGCCAATTAATAAGTGAAGGCAGGATTTGCTCTTAGCCAACTGTGCTATGCTTATAATGTCAATATCATTTTTATACAAACTGAAATTATTGCCACTTTGAGATATTTTTAGCAACCAAGGCACAGCATGGTTTTTAAATGTATAAATAAAAGAGATGTTAAAGTCACTGACTTGGGGCGCCTGGGTGGCTCAGGGGGTTAAAGCCTCTGCCTTCGGCTCAGGTCGTGATCTCAGGGTCCTGGGATCGAGCCCCACATCGGGCTCTCTGCTCAGCGGGGAGCCTGCTTCTCCCTCTCTTCCTGGCTCCTGTTCCCTCTCACTGTCTCTGTCTCTCTCTCAAATAAATAATTATAATCTTAAAAAAAAAAAAGAAGAAGGAAGGGGGAAGGAAGAAAAAAAAAGAAAGTTAGTTCTTTTGGAAAACAGTAGTACTAGAGAACTCTGTAAGACAATTCCAAAATCATGCCAGTCTCTGTCTTCAATCCGGGGACATTTCAGTTCTAAAAGGGAACTTTCTACTCATCCACAAACACAGCCTATCCTGCCAGAGTGTATTTTATTAACAGGTGGGTTCCTCACGTATTTTCTGTTCTCCTATAAGCTTTTCCTCCACTCGGGAAGCAGCTTAAGTTTTTGTCCTTTCTACGCAGGGACGGGATGACAGTGCAAAAAAAAAAAAAAGAGAAAAGGGTGTCAGGTCTGTTCATCTGATTGCTCAAAGCAGGTTTCAGAAACACGTGTGAGAATAGACTTTTTAAAGTAAAGCGTTTTTGAGTTTCAGGACGCCAGGCTTTGGACCTTTAATAGTCTATACCAAAAATGGCTGAGTTTGAAGAACACACCACCCTGCCTTCTGTAGATAAAGAATTCCCAGGCTGTGAGGTGTTATAAGATGGTGATGAGGGAGTGTAAGGGGAGAGAGGGAGAGGAAAAGGAGAGGCATGCACAATTTGATTATGGTTCAAAATGTCACCGCCTGTACCTGTGAAAGGGGATTACACGTCACCTTCCCGATTAGGTCAAGATCGATCGTGCGATTCTTTTTGGACATAGACTAGGCACAGGGCGACGGGTGTCACGCTGGAGCAGATTGGTAGGAGTCATTTTGTAATCCCCCTCTCCTTTTTTCAGTCTGCCTTCCGACCAGGACCAGCAATGACTGAGTATTACTTACCCTTTTCAGATTCCAATCACCTTTATACTTACGGATATAAAATCCATTATACACCATACACACCACTGAGCCGCAATTGGTAGTCTTAAAGATTCTTTTATTTTTTTTTAAGGATTATATATATATATATTTTTTAAAGATTTTATTTATTTGACAGAGAGAAACACAGCGAGAGAGGGAACACAAGCAGAGGGAATGGCAGCGGGAGAAGCAGGCTTCCCGCAGAGCGGAGAGCCCGATGTGGGGCTCGATCCCACGCCCCTGGGATCTGACCTGGGCCGAAGGCAGACGCTCAACGACTGAGCCACCCAGGCGCCCCAGGATTATATTTTTTTGACAAAGAGAGACATCGAGAGAGAGGGAACACAAGCAGGGGGAGGGGCAGAGGGAGAAGCAGGCTTCCCGCTAAGCAGGGAGCCCAAAGCAGGGCTGGATCCCAGGACCCTGGGATCATGACCCGAGCTGAAGGCAGATGCTTAACTGACTCAGCCACCCAGGCGCCCTAAAGATTCTTTTAAACAAGGTGAGAGGTGTTCCCATCTTTGGGTGGTATCAGCTCCAATGTTTCAACTTTCTTGGATCTGTACCTTTTTCAGAGCCTTAGCATGCTCAGAGCATATTTCCCTAGTAACTTTCTACTTGACTGTGTGACTGATTTGGCCAAGGGCAGATGGGTGGAAATGCATTTGCTAACTCCAGCCTATACTTTAAGAGGCTTTGTACATTTCCCCTTTGACCTCTTCACCTTTTCCACCAACATGAGAAGCACTTTACCCAGCTGCCTATTTTCTCTCTCCCTGGGCTCTTTAACAAACACTTGTGCAACAGACCACAGCTGAAATTAAAGTAGTAATTGATGAATTCACTTTAGCATGAGTTATTTTAAAAGATAAAGTGAATAGATCTAAGGAAAGGGAAAAGGAAGCAAGAGGGGGGTACAGGACCTTAGGAATGAGAAAAAGGATTTAATCACAGGTACAAAAAAAAAATTATGAGAGAATGTGTAAATTTCATGTTTACTTAGTTTAAAATAAGCTCTTTCTTCACTTGGGGGATATAGAAATTGCTACAGATGTTTCAAAAGTGGGTGGGCAAGAAGGAGTAGACCAAGACCACTAAAGAAATTGGAAACATTGTCACAGAATAACACTCCCCAAAGTAATCAGGCCCGGATAGTTTTATGGGGAGCTGTTTAAAAGATTCAAGGAACAGATTAATTCCTCTGCTATTTAAAGTGTTCCAGAACACAGAAATAGAATGAAAGCAACCCAATTCATTTTATGAAATTGGCTTAACCCTGTTACCAAACCTAATGAAGATAGCACAAACACAAAAACAACCTACCAAGATCACTTGCAAAATAAAAATTGCGAATAAAACCAACTCACTAATAAAATGTTAATAAATTCTAACAGCATATGGGCTTCTGTAAAATGTATGTACATCCTAATGATATTTATTGAAGAGGAAATAATTCAGATAAACTAAAAAATGAAAATCATGCATATTCTCGCTAACCAAGATAACATTATGCATTTATAAATATATTTCAAAAATGGAATCACACTTGTTAGGTCAATATGTTCTTTCCTGTCTTCTGTTATTCTAACTATCTCTATGATTAACACATGGGTGGCTAAAACTGCACACATACTTACTTCCTTGAGATCAAAATTGAAATATTAGAATTTCTGCACTATGTTTTTTAAGCTTCTTCCGTATTGCCAAATTATTGCTCTAGATAAAAATGAGGGGCGCTTGGGTGGCTCAGTCGTTAAGTGGCTGCCTTCGGCTCAGGTCATAATCCCAGGGTCCTGGGATCGAGCCCCGCATCAGGCTCTGCTTGGCAGGAGGCCTGCTTCTCCCTCTCCCGCTCCCCCTGCTCGTGTACCCTCTCTCGCTGTGTCTCTTTCTGTCTGATGACTAAATTGAAAAAAAAAAAAAGATTAAAAAAAAATGAAAACATTTTGCAGACCCACTTCTTGTGCATAGATGTTCTATTTTCCCCACACCCTGACCTACACTATTATACTTTTAATAATCTTGCTAGATGAGTAGATGAGAAAGAGCATTATAGTGCTATTTTAATTTGCATTTTTTAAAAATCACATTAAAACATTTTGCCCACATGCTTCATGGCTATTCAGTTTTTCTTTTTCAATTTTTTTTTTTTTTTTAAGATTTTATTTATTTGACAGAGAGAAACACAGCGAGAGAGGAAACACAGGCAGAGGGAATGGTAGTGGGAGAAGCAAGCTTCCAGCCGAGCAGGGAGCCAGATGCGGGGCTTGATCCCGGGACCCTGGGATCTGACCTGGGCCAAAGGCAGACGCTTAACGACTGAGCCACCCAGGCGCCCCAAGTTTTTCTTCTTCAATTAATTGCTGATTTCTTCATGTCCTCAGCCCATTTTTCTGTGATGGGGCTCCATATTTTCTTATTGATTTTTAAAAGCTCATTAGTTATACAAATTATATTCATACTGTTGTGTCTGATAGCAAGAGCTTTCTCTAGCTTGGCTTTTCCCTTTTAAGATCTCTAATGCTGATTTTTGTCCTCCAGGAATTTTACATTTTTAATGTGGTCAGATTCAGTAATCTCTTCCTTTATGTATTATGCCTTTGGTTTGATGCTTAGAAAGCCTGCTCTATCCCCAACCGATGGAAATGTTCAACTGTGTTTTCACCACAGCCTTTTTATGTGTTAATTCCCCTTATTTATACTAAATTTTAAATTTGACATTTTGGTCCGAAACGTTACCTAAAGCTAATAGCTTTTGACTCATTTCTTCCTCCAAAGTCATTTTGAAATATCTCATCAAAGATAATAAATTCTATGTCACTCATAGAAATTAGAGAAAGATTCCACTCAATCTTGGCAGAGAACGGCATGGGTGATTTTTGGGTGAGGGGAGCACTGACCGGGCAGAATTTATTATTCTTTGGGGGGAAATTAAATGAAGATCTACACCATCTCTGATAGACTACCTCCCCGCCCCACACCCCATCTCAGTCACCAAAATCTGGACTAACCAGACCTCTCTATGTAAGAATGAACAAAGAGGAAAAAAGACTCATGAGTTGAATATAACAGTAAAGATGATGATGATAGGAATAGACCACACCCTTAAATGCTACTCTAAGTAGCACTGCTTAGAGTAGATAGAGAATGCTTAATTTAAGCATTAAGACTTAACCCTTGAACAGCTTAAGGGTTAGGGTACCAACCACTCATGAAGTCAAAAATCCAGGTGTGACTTTTGACTCTTCCAAAACTTGACTTCCAATAGCCTACTGTTGACCAGGAGCTTTACCAATAAATAACATCGTCAATTTGCACACATTTTGTATGTTATACCTATTATACACCATGTTCTCACAATAACCTAACTTTTTCTTTTCCTTTTGGTATTTCTAGGCTGCATTGTTGGTGAGTTGTTTTTTGTTTTTTGTTTTTTTTTTTTCAAATTTTCCTAAGTCTCCAAAAACGTTTCCAAAGTATTTACTGAAAAAGAGTCACAGATAAGTGGACCTGCACAGTTCAAACCTATGTTGTTCAACATCCATGATGTCATTTAATCCACAAAAGAACTCTGGGATGAGGGTTTTAGGATACCCGTCATACAAGTCACAGCTCGGAGGGTTTCGGTGAATGACCATTCAAGTGCCACAACTGGGATCCCAGCCCAACGTTGTCTCCTACAAATGCCTGTGCTTGTATTTTATCTATGAAACAGGGAGGCTAATCTGAGAATTCAGAGAAATGTCCCCCAGTGAAAAAGTTAAGCGGGAAATAAGGGGAAAATTGAGAGGACATTGCTTTGCTATGGCAGTCTCTGGGTACCATGAAAGGGAGCTATGTTAAATTAGAAAGAATTCTTGGATCAAGAAACAAACTAAGGAAATGCAGTAGAGGCAGGAAATGGCAGAATTGGTGTTGCCCCAAAATGGGAGGGGTGCATTAGAAGATGGGATGAAAGAATGCTCCCAAAATTCAGAGGAAAAAGTAAGGAATTCAATGAAATGAAGGGAAAAAGGAAAAGAGACATGGAATCTTTCTCAGAACATTCAAAAAATATGTAATAGAATTTCCAGAGCAGATGATGAGGAAATAAACATAAAAATGTTTAAAAAAAAAAAAAACATTTTGCAAAGCTGAAAAAAGGCTCAAATCAAAATTAAAATAATTCACCAAGTTCCAGAAAATATTACTATGGGAAAGGGAGGGGGAGCCCTACCCATATCTTGGTAAAACTTCTGTATTTCAAAGATACATGCTGTATTGTATATTTGAAAGTTGCTAAAGGTAAATCTTACAAGTTCTCATCACAAGGAAAAAAATTGTAGCCCTGTATAGAGTAAGTATCATTAGACTTACTGTGGTCATTTTGCAATATATACACACAGCAACTCATTATATTCACACCTGAAACTAATATAATGTCATATGTCAATTACATGTCAATTTTAAAACCAAAAACAGCAACAAAAAAGAAAGACACAAACGGATATAGGTACTATTCAGACAGAAGAAGTTTGTCTCTGAAGAAAAGAGAAGCTGATTCTCTCTGTACCTGCAACACCCAATGCCAATAAAAAGTTTGGAAACACATTTCCAGAGCTCCAACAGAAATAGGTTGTGGCTCAAGTGCAACTCAAAAAGTCTACATCTGGTCCAACGTTCACAAACAAGGGCAGAAAGTTATTTTTAAACATGTAATGACTGGAAAGGTTTATTGGCCACCCATTCTCTACATTGCTAAAAAAAAAATCATTCTTTCCAAAAGAAGTAAAAAAATCAAAATAAAGAGCAAGACAGAGTGATTTCCGCATGCCCTTGGGAGAGACAATGATTTCTTGAACACGACGCTAAAACCTCTCACCCTAACAGAAACATCAGTAAATGGGACTACTTCACAGTGAAGGACTTAGGTTTATCAGATGACACCATTAGGAGAATGGGGAAAAAAAACAACAAGAAAAAAAAAAAAACAAAAAACATCCTCGGCGTGCGAGGAGTTTTTTGCACTATACAAAACAGTCAAAAGACTCAACTCCGCAATGTATAAAGGATCCAATAGGGAAAAGGTAGAAAACCTAACAAAAATGGAAGAGACTTGGACAGCAGTGTACTGCAAAGACAAATCCCCAAAGGCTAAAGAATATAAGAGAAGTTGCTCGATGTCATGAATCATCCAGTATATGTCAATGGATATTACAGTGAAACACCACAATGTGCCCACGGAATAGCTAATATTGAAATGGACGGTTAGAACCAAGTGTGGCTGAGGACACAGAGCAGCTGGAACTTATATATTTCAGGCAGAGGGAACTCAGTACAAATGTTTCAGAGACTGTTTTGCGTTATCTGCTAAGGCTTAGCAGTAGGCATCCCCCATACCCCCGATAATCTCCCGTGTTCTACAGAAATGCGTACATATTTGCAACAAAAGGCAGGCGCTAGAAGGTCTGTATCGGCAAAATTGCTGAGAGTCAAAAATTGGAAACAATTGAAATGTCCACCAACAGTAGAGCGGATTGGGGCACCTGGCTGGCTCAGTCTTTAGAGCCTATGGGTTTTGATCTCCGGGTCGCGAGTTCAAGCCTCACGTGGGGTACAGCAATTACTTAAATAAATAAACTTTAAAAGACAGAACTAAAGGGTCGCTTGGGTGGCTCAGGAGATTAAGCATCTGCCTTTGGCTCAGGTCGTGATCCCGGGACTCTGGGATTGAAAGCCGCTTTGGGCTACCTGCTCAACTAAACAGACTCCCGTCTGCTTTTCCCTCTGCCCCTCCCCCACCGCTCATGTGCACACACTCTCTCAGATACATAAATAAAATCTTTTAAAAAAATGTTTAAAAAGTAGACAAAATAAGGCAAGCCAGTGGAGCGGATAAATGAAAGGCGATCCACTCAGATAGCAGAATACTATATGACAAGGAAAATGAATGCATTCGCCCAACAGTGGGTAAAAACACAGATGAACCTCACCAAGAAAAAAAAAAAAGAAAAAGCCGAGCAGGAAAAGACAGCTTGGGAAGAGTACTTTTCATTTGATTCCACTTATATAAAGTTCGAAAATAGGCGAAAACAAATTGATGGTAACAGAAGTCAGGATAGCAGGTATAGGGGTAGGCGGGGGGGGGGGGGCGCGGGGGGAGAAAGGTGTGCCAGGAATAGGAGACATTGTCAGCCTGACCCCTGCAGCCTGTTAGCTGAACAACGCAGGTGAGAGTGGACGGTGGTTCTAGAGCCTTCGGGTGGCTTATCTTCGAGGGGACCCTAGTCCTGGTTTTCCTGGGATAGTTTTCGGTATGCCTGCTGCCCTGGCCTTCTGCTGGGTGGAGCACTTGTCCTCAACAAAAGCCTTCTGATCTAGATGATAGATTATAGGGTCACCCCCGCTGGACCCTGTCTGCACCCGACCTGTTCCCCTTGGGAAGTGTCCGTGTGACCCCTTATCTATTTGGTGCGCCACAGGAACACAGACAGCTCGAATCCTGCCCCGGGCTTGGAAGAATAGGAAGGGCGGAGGATTCAGCACGCCAATCTGAACGGGGCCACGTTGCCCAAAGAAGACCAGTTCAACCCGCTGGAGACGACCAAGCTGACTTGAGGTCCCTTGGCGGAGCATAATACCAAGGAAGCGAGGCCCCACTTTCTGAGGAGCCCCTTAGGCTGACACCAGTAAGAAGTGGAAAGTCCCTGGACTTCCCTCTGGGCAGCTGTGGTTCTAAGCCCCTGGCCTGGGTGCTAGGAAGCGCGTAGGTCCGTCTCAAAACAACCCATGTTGGTTGAAACAGGATCCTCCAGTCTCAAAGAATATACACTTTGTTCCATTTTTAGAACAGAAGCGGAGAACGGTGGGTCCTTCTTTCCATTGCTAGATAAAGGGCATTTCTTGACATTTGGAGCTGAAGCGAGCTTTAGAATGTTCAAGGGGACTGCCTATAATCTAGGCATGTGGGGAGTCAAGATTTCCACCTTGAGCCAGAACTGGGGACGGTTATGCATCTGCACGTGATGATAAACACAGATGCTCACTTATGAGGCTGCTGATGACGATGAGCAGGTGATTCTACTATGACTAGTATTTGTGATGTGTCTTGTGTGTCGATTTCACTGGAGGAAGGGATGCCCACATGGCGGGTGGAACATTATTTCTGCGTGTGTCTGTGAGGCTATTTCTGGAAAATACGGACTTTGAACTGGTAGACTGAGCAAAGAAGAGCCATACTCACCAGTGTGGTTGGATGCCGGGTAATTTGTGGCAGGCCCGAACAGAACAAAGGGTAGAGGAAGGAAGGGTGGAATTCTCTCTCTCTTCTTGAGCTGGGCCATCCGTTTTCGGCAATCGTACATCGGAGCTCCCGGTTCTCGGGCCAACCTCAACTTCTTACATCCCCCGAATATGGTAAATTCTCATTTATGTTCAAACCTTTGTACAGGCTGTTCCCTCTGCCTGGAATGCACGTAACCCTTTCGCCTGGCCGGCTGCTGGGTCAACAACAGTGGTCTCTTCTGGAGGGTCCTTGACCATCCTCCCTACCTAAGATCTTATGAAATATCCTTCTTATAACACCTTCTATGTGGGCATCGTATGCCCTTACTCCCACATAAGCACCTAACAGATGATGCTGTCCTTCCTTCTTACCTGTCTCCTTCTGCGGATGACAAAATTCTGGAAAGCGGGAGTTGCGTGTCAGAAATCTACAGTTTGTGCCTCTTCAACACTGTTGCCTCTTTTGCGAATAGCAGCTCAATTTTCCCGTAGAAAAATCTCGCTTTCTCTACTCTCAGTCCATGAGCTTCAAATGATCCCAGTCCACAGCTCAGGGATGAATGGGGGATCCAGACCCTGCGAATGGATGTGTACCTCATTCTCATGGCCGCAGAGGTGGGATCCAGGATGGGCCCACTGAGAGCGAGCGAGCGAGCGGCGAGATTTCTGCTGGGACTCTCATGAATGCGAAACTCTCTTTTGCTGGAATTGCTAGTCTGAAGGATGGACACCCGGGGCTTCTGATGAGCTGTGCCCTTCTTGCCTGTACATGGGGAGAGCCCACCAGAGAGTTAAGAATGGAGGAGGCGAGGCAGACCCATTGCATAAAGCGAGATCAAATCTAGTCTGAACGAGGGCTTAGGACCACCATCCCAGGGCCCCTTGCACGATAGCTCAGTGCCTGCACATGACTTACATACTCACTGAGGGGGATATGACAGCGATAAATTAAGGAGAGAAAATCAGATAAAAACTGAGTCTTGCTTGGGGCGTCTGTGCATCCCTTTGATGCCCAGGGCTTTCTGCATTACTATTGACTTTGCTCAGTTGCTAAATTGATGGCTAGGAGGGGTGTGTGCATATACTTTTATAACCTATGCGCGGCAGGAGGGTCTGTTCCTTTTCGCAAAAGTCTTCATCGTATTAGTGTCGTCAGTGGTAAATACAGGGGAGATGCGTACTCTTTGAGATCGGGGCCTTTGGAGATAGAAACGTCTGGCAGCTGGCTCAATGTATTTCAGATACAGAATCTCAGGCAATTGATTGAACCTCTCTGAGCCTCAGTTTCTTCATACAAGAGACGGGAATAACAGGAGTTTCACGGCGCCCTTTCGAGAACGCACGAGATTGCATCCATGAAAGGTGTGGCACAGGGCCTGGTGTATCGTACAGTTGGGGGGGGAGGGGCGGGAAAGAAAGCTCACGTCTTTTTCAAAATAAACATTTTATTTAAAAATATATTTATATGTATTTTTAAAAGAACACATGCCAACTTTGGTACTTTAGCCGTCGCTTGTTTTCCTGGTAATCCACACTGCTTTCTGGTAATGTATAGTTGAGCAAGGGAGACCGATGTGAACACAACACACAGCTCCCCGCAGAAAACGTACGCTGGCCTTTTTGATGTCTTTGCAAAGTATGTCTTCGGGTTTCTCCAAGGGAGGGCTTCAGGCACCCTCTTTCCTCACTGCAGGCCCACTGGAGGGGAACTCTAGGGAGCAGGGTGTGTTCTCTTCCTTTGGAAAACTCTAGAATAGCATCTGGGATCCTCACCATCCTACCCTCTCTTCCCATAAACATTCGGGAGCTGTTAAACCATTTACAGAGGAAACGGTGACCAGTGTCCATGATGGAAGCTGGCGATTAGAGAAGCATGAGATGTTCAGGAGTTTGTGGGTCCCAATCTATCGGGGGAAATCACCAAATCCTAGAGTCAGGACCATGGCCTCTGTGTTGTTGACCCTCGTGAGTCCTATTACAATTTCCCTGGTAGAGGAGAGAGAAATTCTTTCCTAGATCTTTCCCTGTCTTGAAATCACCTTCTTGTGCATCGTGTCAAGCTAGCCAGGGTTCCTCTGAAAATGCAGATTCTAGAATCAGGGTCAGCTCCTTAACACAACCTGAGCAGCTCTCGGAACTATAGGACCATCTCATTCCAGGACCTGGCCCCTGCGTGCCTAGTGAGACCATCCGGGAAAGAATGAGCAGTCTCAGCATCTGAACCACACTGCTGCTTTATACTTGGATTTATGGGAAAACGAAGATCCCAGACTCTTTTTACTCGGGGTTGGCTCATCCCTGACTGCAAACTGTGTGCCCGCCCCAGTGGGCTTCCCACTGGGAGGAAAGGAGGCCTGGAGGGGGAGGCTGAGTGCTTTCCTCCTAAGGGGCTCGGCTTACCGTGGGCACCCCTCCCCCACCTCAAGTGTCCCTTGTGCACAGAGAGCTTGTTGTAAGAGTCAAAGACAGGGACTGGAAAAATGAAGACCACCACCTAACCCCCCCCCCTTTTTTTTTTAATTTTTTAAGTCGTAGCTAAAGGGTTTCTGATTTGAGGACTGGGAGATTCCCAGGGCTCTTGCTTGTAGGAACTGCAGCCCCGGAGTCCCGGAATCCGAACCCTGGGTACCTTGTCAGTTAGTTGTGGGTATCTGGGGATTCGTGCGCTTGCTACAGATCAGACGTCAAGGAATTGCCCACTGGATGAGTTGACTTGATGTGGGAGCTTTCAGCCAGGTCCGCCTTTGTTTCTCAAGAGTTGATGTAGTTTAAATATATTTTGGAAGGGACTGTCTTGAATGCTTGGGAGAGGGTTTTTGTTGGGTTTGTTTTTTGAGGGTTTTTTTTTTTTTTTTTTTTCCAGATTGGAAATAAATGTGTTTGAATGGCAAAGGCCACCAGTGCACAGATCCCTGACTATTCCAGTGGAAACTCTCTTTTCTTCCTTCCCTCTTTCTTTTCCAACTTCCTCCCTTCTCTGCTTCCTTCTTTCCCTTCTTCTCTCTCCCTCCCTCCCTCCTTTTCTCCCTTCCTTCCTCGCTTCCCGTCCTTCCTCTCCCCCTCCCTCTCCTCAGTAAAACAGAACGAGCGCTGTCTCAATGACATTGTTAGAAGCAGGGCTGCTACTAATGAGCACTAGCTTAACGAGAGCATTTGCACAGATGCATTTTCTGACTCTGTTGAGTAAGTGTGAGCCCACGCAGCCGCAGCAACATTGGGGTTGGCTGCCAACTCTGTTGGGCCTGCTTCACCACGGGAGTCCTGGGAGTTTGGAGAAAACCACACGCGGTTACCTCCAGGCTCTGAGAGTATGAAGAAGCCCGAAAATGGTCAACTTCCGAAGTCCCCGTGCATCTCCCAGTCATGCCCCACTGGTCTCCAGAAAAGAGGACCCACTCAAGAGTTTAAAAATACTTAAAATAGGGGTGCCTGGGTGGCTCAGTCGTTAAGCATCTGCCTTCGGCTCAGGTCAGATCCCAGGGTCCTGGGATCGAGCCCCACATCGGGCTCTCTGTTCGGCAGGAAGCCTGCTTCTCCCGCTACCATTCCCTCTGCTTGTGTTCCCTCTCTCGCTGTGTTTCTCTCTGTCAAATAAATAAAATCTTGAAAAAAAAATACTTAAAATAAAAAACTCCCACTAGGAGGTGGATGAATTAAAATGGTCTGATTCGCTGGGTGCGGCCGACTTCTCCGAGTTTCTTCTAGGTATCCCTAGTTTTATAGGGATATCATAAATGTCACATCGGATCGATGGAGAGAGAGAGAGGGGGAATACAGCATGTGGAGCCTGAGGGAAGGGGCTGAGACCAGACAACCAGGGGTCTGGTCTGCGACGCGTGTGTATCGGTGCCGGTGATACCCTACAAAGGTCTGTAGACAAATGCACAGCCTTAACAAAGCACAGCAGCCTCCAGACCAAGTCCAGTCCTCCTGCTAGAAATACCCCAAGTAGGGACCCTGTGAGTTTGTCTTCCAAAGGCAGTGAGGGGGCAAAAATAACATACAAATCGCACAACGTGGCACAAGAAAAAATGTACTGACCAGCAAGCTTCGTCCAGATCCAAATTAAAACGTCAACATCTGAGGGACCAACAAATGTGAGGAATGTGTTAGAGTTTTCTTCCCCGTAGCTTCGCCTTCCCAGAAAAGACGGGTAATGCTTCCCTCTTGATTTCTGGTTCTGATGATCGACAGTAAGAGCGAAGCGGGGAAAAAAAAAAAAAAAAAATGTACCATGTGGATCTCTCAAAGCACAGTGCAGATCAAGGAATGTAAGAACGGTTTTCATGTCTCTTTGACGCTCTTTTACGAGAGACGGTGTTCGCCGTTCCCGGCAACTAAGGGTGAAGCGGTTGTGTCTTTCCACATCCATATTTCTTGCCAAGATGAGTGCGTCCACGGTGAGCAAGTGGCCATGAGTCACGGGGCTGGTGCCATTAGTCATACACAGAGAGGCAACGTGGAGTTTGTTGCCGAATCGGGAACTCGTAGTGAGAAAGGCCAAGTATCATTTCACATCCAGTTGGGGCGTCAGGGCTTTGGGTAAGGAATGCTCCAATGCAGTGACGCTGCATATGTGAAACATACGTGGAGAGATACAGACACATGCATGTACACAGACATGCACATATCTACACACATATGCCTACCTCCCCCCACCCCCAACACCCGATCTGCAGCGTTCGGAGTAGCAGTCCCCAAAAACACTCTGTGTTCACACACGTCTACAAGTTAGCAATGGAATGACTTCTAAAATCTTTGGTTTATCGAAAAGAGAACTTCTAAAGTCACAACGTTTCTGGTTATCTTCTCCGTAAGTGCACAGTGAATTTTTTTTTTTTTTTTTTTTTTTTTACAAAAGAAGAAAACAGTGCCTTAGTGATTTAAATTAAAAAAAAACAACAACAGTAACAACAAACCAACCGACCAACCAGCAATAGCTAACTTCTACAGCATGCACTACGAAACGGTGGAACAAAACAGTGGGGCCACAGTGAGCTTGAGAGGGAACGACCCACCCTTGAGTATTACGACTCCCAGCAAAAGCACGGGGTAATGAGGGACGCACAGGAGACCTTCATCTTTCTTCCTGCTCTCCTTTTCCATGTGCAACTGTGTTTCTTTTTCACCCACCCAGACCCGCCATCCTCTCTCCTTGCAAATATCATTCAGATCTACCTTTATGACGTTAATGATTTCCGATTTCCCCTAAACCACCCAAATCACTGATTGCTATAAATCAAATGAGAGCAGAACGAGATTTGGGGCTGGTGGTGATGGGCCAAGTCACCAGTTTTTTCCCCCCCAAGGACATTTTTTTTTTTTTTAACAGCAAATGATGCACATGGAAAACATGTTCTCTGGGAGAACTTGGGAGTTTTAGCTTTTTAAAATATGGCTTTATGAGGAGTAGGGCAGCTTGTTAGATCTAAGGAGTCCTCTTGATGTTGGGGTGGAAAAAAAGTTTCAAAGAGGTATTTTGAAAGAGAAGTGGGAGAAAGATAAACGGAGGTGGCCCCCCAAGCCTCTCCCCCCCCAAAAAAGCTGGCCCTCCATAAACCATCATCCTGTTGTAGGAACCCATGGTATTTATTCTCATGACATATCAAATAAGGTTTTCTAGCAGTCTGAATGACCGCTGGTATGGCTTCCTGAAGCTAGAGCGAGCCTTCCCATCGGCTTATGGGGTCACCTCCAGTCTTTGAAACTAAAGGGGGCTGTGTTAGGGAACCTTCCATGACGGGAGGTTTTGGGTTTTGTTTGCACTAAGGTTCTTGGCTGTTTCATGGTGTTTATCACCACGGAGACAGCAGGAGCGATCTGGTGTCTTGTTGCCCAAGAGGACAATTCTTGGTGGGGTTCAGTGGACCCAATGTGGGCTCGTTGGTATCTGTGACCACACA
This sequence comes from Procyon lotor, assembly GCA_028646535.1. Classification (NCBI taxonomy): domain Eukaryota; kingdom Metazoa; phylum Chordata; class Mammalia; order Carnivora; family Procyonidae; genus Procyon; species Procyon lotor. The sequence continues at coordinate 3,802,305 of CM053619.1, forward strand.
GAGTCTTGGGTTCCTGGACTGCGACACTACAAAGGGGCCGCTTTGTGGCCGAGTTGATTCCCTTTCCCCGGGAATGGATTGGTTCTGTCCCTCTATCCTACCTCAAGAACCTAACGGAAGTGGGGGGCCTGACTTCTGTTTTGAAAGACAGGGAGGGGAGGGCTGGGAAGCAGCCTCCGCCATGGGTCAACCTTCCAGAAACTTCCATGGTTATGCTACACTCCCCGTACTCCAGAAGAGCTCCACTTCCTTCCTGCACTATGTCTACTACATCCCCGAGAGGGGCTTCCATGATGTACGACTATGCCCGGACAATGCCTGACAAAAATCACGGGCTACACAAATACTGGTCTCCGAAAAGGCAGTGAAAGATTTTTCTTTCTTTCTTTTTGGCATTTCTGATCTGAGAAAGCACATTTCTGAATGCATTGCTGAAATCATTGAGAGTAACTGACTGCTATTTGCTCTCGTTGATGGTCACCGAGACCCTGTTTCTTTGCAACTCCCTCCTCCTCCTTTGGGACGATGGGAGCGTATTGGGTTTTGTGCTGTTGTCCCCCCACCCCCCCC
>CM053619.1:3803374-3842774 GCA_028646535.1 Procyon lotor
AAAGATACTCTGATCAAGCTACTATAATCATCATCTGAGGTCTTGATAAAGACATATACACTTAGATCAATTGAACAGAAGAGAGAATCCAGAAAAAGACTTACACAAACTTGGCCAGTTGATTTTGGGCAAAGATGCAAAGGTCGGTGATGGAGAAATATTGTCTTTTCAACAAATGGTGTTGGAACTATTGGACCTCCCATAAATCATGTCGCATGTCCTGCTGTGTCTGGCTTCTCTCAGTGTATCATTTTTGTGATTCATCCATGTTGTATGTATCTTCCACTTTCGTATTCCCATTGCTCTACTGTAGTCATAATTTAACATTCACCTACTGGTGGACATTTGGGTTTATTTCCAGTTTTGGGCTTTTCTCTGAACATTCTTATATATTTTTGTGAACATATGCTTTTGTTTCTTTGGACACATACCCACAAGTATAAATGTTGGTCATTTATATAAAAAAAATTGTCAAACATTTTTCTAAAGTGTTTGTATCACTTTAAACCCACCAGTTATGTATGAGTCTAGTTACTCTATTACCGGTACTTGGTATTGCCAGTCCTTTGGATTTTTGTCACTTACTGGGTGTATCGTGGTATCTCATTTGGGTTTAATTTCTATTTCACTAACAAGAAAAGATGTCAAAGCTTTTCATGAGCTTATTGGGTGTTTAGATAGCTTCTTTTGTGAAGTGTCTGCATAATCTTTTGCCCGTACTTAAAAAGAATCCTGTGTCTCTTCGTTATTGATTTGTAGGTGTTCTTCATATGTTTTGGATAGAAATCTTTTTTATTACCAACATTCTGCCAGCTATTGTTTGTTTTTCCTACTTTCTGAATCTCTTTTGAGGACATTAAGTTTTAAATGTTGACAAAATGCAAATTGTCATTTTTCTTGTAGGATTAGTAGTTTTTATATCCTGTTGAAGAAATCATTGCCTATTGCATAGAAGGAAATTTTCTTCTGTAGTTTCTTGTAGGGGCTAATTATTGTACCTTTCATAGGTCTATAACCCACCTTAAATAAGTATTCGAGTGTGTTTTAACATAGGGGTCAATTTTATCTTTTTTCTAGATGAACACCCAATTTCTCTAGGCCCATTTGTTGAAATGCCCATCCTTTCCCCCTTGTATTAAACTAATCTCTTGGTCACAAGTAAATGGACAGTGTATGCAAGTCTGTTTCTGGACTGTGTTTCTGTTGCCTTTTACCATCTTTTACATGTTTTAAATCTTTTGTAACCACTCAGTATTTTATAACACATTTATAAAACTTCCACTTAAAAAAAAAAGTTACTAGTTATGGGAGGTGGAAATATATATATATATATATATATATATATATATATATATATATATATTATATCTTAAAACTTATATCTTAAAACTCAACAATAAAGAAAACAACCCAGCTAAGTAATGGGACCAAAGATCTTAATAGACACCTCACCAAAGTAGATATATAGATGGCAATGAGCATATGGAAAGATTTTTCACATCATAGGTTATTATGGAAATGTGAATTAAACAATGGTGAGATACCACTATACACCCTTTAGAATAGTCAGAAAGTGAAAGAAGCCAATGTGGAAAGGCAACATATTATGACTGTATGATGTTCTAGAAGACTTTTAAGGCAGTGAAAGAACACTGTGTTACTATAATGGTGAATACATGTCATCATCCAGTTGGGCCTCTGTCCAAATGCAGACTATACAGTACCAAGTATGAATCTGTAAACTATGGACTTTGGATGCTAATGATGGATCGGTGTAGGTTCATCGACTGCAACAAATGTACTACTCTATTCATAACAACATCTGCTGCACTACACGGATAGATTTTGCTTTCTGTCTTCTTTCATCCACACGAACTCTTAACTTGGTAAAACCTACAACTTAGTGTGATTCTCTAACATACTGTTCTGTCTGGCAGTCGCTCTTGACAGTGGATAACCACCAACAGGTTGTTTCTTGGGAGGGTGTGATTGTCTTTGTGATAAAATGGATCTTCAGAGTCCCGGGTCCCCTTAATACTTCTAATCAACTTGACTATCAAATGCTCTAGAAGTACTTCCTGTGATCTTTGTGTCTGGACCTGAGGAGGTAAGCCCTTCTGGAGGAAGTGGTTCAACAAGGCAGGTTGGTACCACTGGGAGTTCTTAACCACCCAACTCAAATGAGCCCCCATTGGTGCCTCTGAATCCTACCATTTGCCAGATCCATTTGTTCATTCATTCTCCAAATTTCTTTTTCTACTTCCCTCAAACTTCCGCCTTCCAGCACTTTCGCTCATGGCCACCCTCACCTACCTTCTAGATGAAATTGAAGCTCTGTTAGATGAGTGGGATAACCTCATTTTCCGCTGTGAAGTCAAAGACCACCTAAATCTCGAAGGATTTCTCTCTTCCTAATGGAGAAGGTGTCCTATTTTCTGTCTTCTTCCTATCCTTCAATCTCTGCTCTTGGTCCTGTCTCCTCCTGAATCTTTTCATGCTAGTGAGTATCCCTTCAGTCTTCTGTATATTCAACTCCTCTTTCAAGTAGTTGGTGATGGCAGGCACTACAGTAGGGAAGCCCAACATTTGAACGTGTTTGGTCCCTTCCGTCTCAGCAACAGAGCTTCCCTTGACTCTCTCCAACCCCCACTTACCTCTCCTCTGCAGATTTTTTGGAAAGACTTGTTTGTATTCAATGTCTCCATTACTTTGCCTCACATTTACTCTGTATCCCACCTGACCTGGCTTCTGGCTTATCCCTTACTCACACCATTCTGCCTGAACTCAGTAAGGTACCAGAGAGGCGGCAAATTCCATATTGGTAAATTTCATGGGCACCTTTGAGTCTTTATTATTTTTTCAGCAGCATTTGGTATTGTTGATCACTTTTTCCCGAAAGCCTTTTTTTTTTTTTTTTTTTAAATCCTCCTTGGCTTCAGTGATACCATATTCTGCTGGTGCTCTTCCTGTTTTTCTGGCCGTTCCTTATCTGTCTCCATTGCAGGAAATAATGGATTTCCTCATGGATCGTTCTATAATCTCTCCCTATGCAATTTCCTTCATGTCCTTGGCTTTGGTGATCATTCTGTGCAGATGACTCACGCTTCTCACAGTCCTCTTTGAGCTGCAAATAGCAGATCCACAGGACTTTTTATGCCATGGAGAAGAATTTGAATTTTGGGCAAAAGAGTAGTAGGATTTTATTGTCTTTTAAAGAAGATCAGTCTTCTTCTTGCTGTGTGCAGAATGAATAAAGGCAAGAGTGGAGGCAGAAAAATCTGTTATGAGATTAATATCCAGAAAATATGGGGACATCTCCAGTGGAACAGTCAAAGGCGTACTTCACACTCAACGTTTCCAAGGCTTATTTCATAGTCTTCTACCTGGGCTTCCCTATTGCAGTGCCTGCCATCACTGCCTGCCTGGTTGGATTGCTCAGATACCTTGACCCCACCTGTCTTAGTAGTCGGAGCTACTGTAATAAAGTACCACAGACAAGTTGGCTTATAAACAACAGAAATCTAATTCTTACAGTTCTGGAGGCTGCAAGTCCGAGACCGAGGTACCAGCATGGTCGGGTTCTGGTGAGAACCCTCTTCCTGGTTCACAGGCGCCATCATCTTGCCGTGTTCGCACATGGCGGAAGGGGCTAAGGATCTCTGTGGAACTTCTTTTCATAAGAACACTAGTCTCATTCTTGAAGACTCCACTCTCATGACCAAAGCGCCTCCCAGAGGCTCCACCTCCACGATCACCTTTGAGACTCGGATGTCAGCAGAAGAATTTCGCAGGGACAGGGACAGTCAAACCATTGTACCACCTCTTCCTTTCAATTCTCCATCGTGCACTCTGGTCTCCTACTGTTTTTTATACAGTAGCTTTAATAGTCTTCAAAATGCAGATCTGATGTCATCCCCGGCTTTTTTTTTTTTTTTTTTTTTTAAGTGCTGTTTACACCACTCTGAAGGTAATGACTAAAAGCTTTACTATGTCCATATTAAGTTCTTCACAGTTTGGCCTTGATGTACCTCTAAAACCTCCTTTCCTCCCTCCTTCCTTTTGCTTTTGCACTGCTCTCCCTTCTACTTGCTCTGTTCTCTGCCACCCTGATCCCTGTTGCCTGCACAACCGTTTTTGCTCTAGAATCTTGGCGAAAGTATCATTTTTGGTGAAGATTTCCCATAGTGCCTTAGTTCCCAAATATATCCTCATTTATAGAGTAATTTGATTACTATCTTTTAATGACATTAAGGATTGTTCTCATCCAAACAGAACCAACAGGGTGTGTTCATGTGGACGAGAGAGAGATTTATTTTAAGGAATTGGCACATGTGTTGGTGGGATCTGGCAAGTCTGAAATCTGTAGGACAGACGGCACGCTGGAGACCTAGGAGAGAGCTGATGTTGCAGTCTTGAGTCCGAAGACAGTCTGGAGGCAGAATTCTTTCTTCCTCAGGGGACCTCAGTCTTTTCTCTAAAGACCTTCAACTGATTAGAGGAGGCCCACCCACATCATGGAGGGTGCTGGAGGCTGGAAGTTTGCATACTCCCAAAATTCAATCGTTGAGATCTGTTCCGCAATATGATGGTATGTGGAGGTGGAACCCTTGGGAGGTGATTGCAGATGAGGGTGGAGCCATCATAATGGGACTATTACTCTCATAAAAGAGACCCCAGAGAGATTCCTGTCTTCTTCTGGAACCTGAGGACACAGTGAAGAGACAGTATCTGTGAACCAGGAAGTAGGCCCTCCCCAGACATGGAATCTGCTGACGCCTTGATCATGGACTTCTAGCCTCCAGAACTGTGAGAAATAAATTTCTCTTGTTTGTAGGGCCACCTAATCTACGGTATTCTGTTACGGCAAGCCACAGGAATCAAGACAGAGCATAATCTGCTTTACGTCTACTGATTTCAACGTTATTCCCATCTAAAAAATACCTTCACAGCAAGACCTCGACTGATGTTTGACCCCAAACTAGATACTCTTGCCTAGCCATGTTGACACATAAAATTAACCATCCCAAGGACCATGTCTGTCTTAGCCCAACATCATATGATCAATAGAAGGCTCTCAATAAATACTGACTGTATGGATTTGGGAGTGTTGGATTTCTAGATTTTCTTTTTCTTTTTTTTTTTAGAAAATTCATCTCCTTTCTGTGATGAACTTTTTTTTTTTTTTTTAAAGATTTTATTTATTTGACACAGAAAAACACAGCGAGAGAGGGAACACAAGCAGAGGGAATGGTAGCGGGAGAAGCAGGCTTCCTGCAGAGCAGAGAGCCCGATGCGGGGCTCGATCCCAGGTCCCTGGGATCTGACCTGGGCCGAAGGCAGACGCTTAACAACTGAGCCACCCAGGCGCCCCGATTTCTAGATTTTCTTTTTCTTAATTTTTTAATTTGATTTTTTATTTTTTTAATTATTATTTTCTATTACGTTATGTTAGTCACCGTACAGTACGTCATTAGTTTTTGATGTAGTGTTCCAAGATTTATTGTTTATGTTTGACACCCAGTGCTCCATGTAATACATGCCCTCCTTAATACCCATCCACAGGCCAGTCCATTCCCCTATCCCTCGCCCCTCTAAAACCCTTGGTTTGTTTGTTGGAGTCCACAGTTTCTCATAGTTCGTCTCCCCCTGTGATTTCCACCCCCACCTTCATTTTTCCCTTCCTTCTCCTAATGTCCTCCATGTGATTCCTTATGTTCCACAAATAAGTGAAACCATATGATAATTGACTTTCTCTGCTTGACTTGTTTCACTTGGCATAATCTCCTCCGGGCCGATCCATGTTGATGCAAAAGTTGGGCATTCAGCCTTTCTGATGGAGGCGTAATATTCTGTTGTGTATATGGACCATATCTTCTTTATCCATTCGTCTGCTGAAGGGCATCTCCACTCTTTCCACAGTTGGTCTAGATTTTCTACCTGCAGTCAACACCACCAGTGGGGGTAATGCATTTCAGAGGTGCATGCATTGTTCTTCAGAGTCATTCTTTGTGTTCATTCTAAAGTATTTTTCTGCTAGACACTTTTTTTTTTAAGATTTTATTTATTTGGCAGGGAGAGAGAGATCATAAGTAGGCAGAGAGGCAGGCAGGGAGAGAGGGGGAAGCAGGCTCCCTGCTGAGCAGAGAGCCCAATGCGGGGCTCGATCCCAGGACCCTGAGATCATGACCTGAGCCAAAGGCAGAGGCTTTAACTCACTGAGCCTCCCAGGCGCCCCTGCTAAACACTTTTCTGATACAAGAAATATCTCTAATTTTTGACAAATTTCCTTCTTTGTAACTCATTAGTCCCTCTTAGCTTCTTTTTTTTTTTAAAGATTTATTTATTTATTTGAGAGTGCGCATGAGCCTGCAAGGTGAGGGGCAGAGAGAGAGGGAGAGAATCCTTAAGCAGACTCCCCGCTGAGTGCAGAGCCTGATGTCGGGCTCAATGCCATGCCCTTGAGATCATGACCTGCGCTGAAATCAGGAATCAGATGCTTAACAGACTGAGTCACTCAGGCACCCCTCTTAGCTTGTTTCTTTACAGATTTTCTGAAGGAGTCTCATAAGGAAGCTTTATCAGCCATTTGACTTAATCATTTGATTGGCTCTTCTATGGTCTTCCTCTTTTTGTCTTTTTCCTGTTTTCTTGGGTGTAGTAACCAGAGCCAACTTTGTGCCCGTGTAACTGAACCATGACTTTATTTGAGGAGATAATTGCATTTTTATTTCCCAGGGCTCCTCAATTTTATCGGCCACTTGGGCTACAGAAGCGCCTAGTGCCGAATTTTCTATTTCTAAAACCAAACTTAATCTGGCCCCATCTCCAGAGTTTTCTATTTCTGTCATTGGTGCCAGACACTGAGACAAGAATGCTCGGAGTCATCCTTGACTTTTCCACCCCCACCGTTCTCATTCAACTACAGGATTCTCTCGGTTCTTGAAAATATAGTCCCTGAAAATTGATCCTTTTATTTTTCCACTTCTTCCAACAAGCCCTCTTGCGTAATAATTTATTATTGGTTGTTTCCATCACTGTGTTCTCCCAACTTCATCCTGCTGTAGCAAGCAATGCCAGGTGAATGTTCCTAAATATTAGCTTGAGTATTCGTTCTTCTCCCCAGCTCCTGAGAGTCACTTTATTTCCTTGCTTTATTAGACCGTCAGTGCAGATGGTCTTGTTCATCTAACTTTTCAGATCATGGCCTATATCGTTATTTATTTAATCTCCCTTTGGCTCTTTTTCCATACAGTTTGAATGTACAGTCTTTACGCTCTGTGTATTCTTATAAGCTGTGTCTTGTCATTTTGGGTATTTACATGAATTGTTCTCGACGTCTCATTTCGTTTTCTGTATATCACGCTCTTCAGATCTATCCATGAGGCAGTGGGAACATACTCTCCAGTGCTTCTAATTGCTGTTTTTCTGTTATTTGGGTCGCGCTCTGTATTTATTGGAGTTTAGTACTTTTCTCTGTAGAGATCTAATATCTTGGTTAATTTCTATTTATTTCATGGTTTATATCATTCTTGTGATTAACATATTAGGGTTTATTTTATAGTTGGGTTTATTTTATAGTTGCTGCAGAGTAATGAGATCAATATTTTATAGGTTATCCTTTGTCAGCAACCTTGATGGGGTCTCTTTTCATTCTCATAGTTAGCTGTGTACGAACTTTACTTAATATTACATCAAACTGTATGGTATTACTGATATTTGACCATTTTTGCCAACAGCATTACAAAAACTAATTTCAAATGCTTCAACCTCAAAATGCTTATATGTTTTTATTTTTAAGTTAAAAAGATTTTTTAAAAGATGACATTATTTGCAAATAATGATAGTTTTTTCTTGTTTATACCTTGTATTTCTTTTCTTTCTCTAGATATTTTAGAAGTTTTAGACCATGTTAAATAGCACTGCTAATGAGTACTATGGAGCTTTCCTGTTAACTGTATTTGTCCTAGTTTTTTGGTTCATGTGTAGATAATCTAATAAGTTTAAGAAGTTCCTTCTTTTCCTAGTTTGCAATGAATTCTTTCCATTTAAAAACAATCTCAAATAGGTACTGAATTATATGGTCTTTATGTATCCATTGAGATAGTCATATAATTTTTCTCCTTTATTATATATACGTGTAATCCATGAAATTGATACATGATTTTTATGTTGAATTATCTTGGCATTACTGGGATAAAGACTATTTAATTATATATTTTCAAAAGATGCAGTTGGATTTGTTTAGTTAATATTTATTTATTTGGGTTTTTTATATCACATTCATAAGGAAACTGACCTATAGCTCTATTTTCTTATAATCCTTTTGTGGCTCAGAAATCAAGTTTGGAAAGTAGTCTTGTTAAATAAGTTTGCCAACTTTCACTATTTTCTGGAACAGTATATATAAGGTAGGTATTTTTTGTTCCTTCAAGGGGGGAGCTCACCTAAAAATGATTGGGTCTTGGAGTCTGTCAGCCTTAGAAGTAAATAGCCAGTTAGTTTGCCAGCAAAACGAGTTTATTTGGGGATAGCAGAGGATTACAGCTGGGGACATGCAGAGACTATGGAGAATCATCCCGGAGTGCAGACAACAAAAGACAGGAGGCTTCCTTTAGAGAGTAAAGAAGATTAGGAGAAACTCTTGGAATGAACGTCCACTGGAGCAGAGGCAGAGTTGGGGGCTCTGGGGACTTCTCATTGGCTGGTTTTAGGGTCCTGGTCATTCCCATTGGCTGGGTTGTGGTGCTTCTTATTGGCTAGGTTGTTGCTGGGCAAAGAGAAACTCTTCCTTCCCCCTCCAGCGTAGTAAGCGGAGCTTCTTCCTGGGTGGAAAAAGGCTTCCTCCTGCTGGAGTCTGCGAACAGTAGCAGGTCGTAGTGGTGAGAGCTTTCCCTTCTGGGCTCTCTGACTCCATTTTAAATGGGGTGTCCTTTTTCATTTTCACAGGTCCAAACTACCTGTCTAACCTAACCTTTACTGTCTTCTTCTGTCTAATAAAGGTGGCTTTTGCACTGTATTTTTTTTTTTTTCTCTCCTTGGAATATTCTCTACATCATAGCTGCGAGCATTCTTGTTACCTTTAGTAAATCTTTGTGCACAGGTTACTTTCTTGGTATAGCCCATCTTGACCACTCTATTTAGAACTGGTCTCTCTCTCAGCATTCACAATCCTCCCTACGTAGTCTACTTTATTTTTCTTCATGGCACTTACCACCTACTCGCTGTACACATGAACTTATTTTTTTCTGTCCCCTACTAGAATGTACGGTCCTCAGAGACAGAAATTTTGGTGTTTTGTTCAGTGATATATCTTGTATCTAAAAGAGTAACATAAGGGCTCCTGGGTGGCTCAGTCAGTTAAACATCTGCCTTTGGCTCAGGTCATGAACCAGGGGTCTTGGCATCAAGCCCAGTGTTGGGCTTCCCACTCAGCCAGGAGCCTGCTTCTCCCTCTCCCTCTGCCCTCCTCCCGCACATGCTTGCTCTCTATTTCTCAAATAAAAATCTTTTAAAAAGTTTAAAAGAGGGGCACCTGGGTGGCTCAAGGGTTTAAAGCCTCTGCCTTCGGCTCGGGTCATGATCTCAGGGTCCTGGGATCGAGCCCCACATCGGGCTCTCTGCTCAGCAGGGAGCCTGCTTCCCCCTCTCTCTCTGCCTGCCTCTCTGCCTTCTTGTGATCTCTCTCTGTGTCAAATAAATAAAATCTTTAAAACTAAATAAAAACTAAAAAGTTTAAAAGAGTAACATAATTGACGCTCAGTAAATATTAGAATACATGAAAAATCAAATACACCAGCTTTCAATTAAGGACTTGCCCTGTTGGGGCGCCTGGGTGGCTCAGTCGGTTAAAGCCTCTGCCTTCGGCTCAGGTCATGATCTCAGGGTCCTGGGATCGAGCCCCGCATCGGGCTCTCTGCTCAGCGGGGAACCTGCCTCCCCGCCCCACCGCCTGCCTCTCTGCCTCCTTGTGATCTCTCTCTCTCTGTCAAATAAATTTTAAAAATCTTAACTAACAAACAAAACACCTTGCCCTGCAAATTAGGCATCCTACCACTGTGTGGCCGCAGAGAGGCACTCCCTATGGAAGCCCTGGGGGCTTGGGATTGCGAGGAGAGTGAAGTCTTTTTCTTCTTAAATATTTAACCCAATGCTTTCCTTCTTTGCCTAAAAGAGCTATGAGTCTTTTTGCTCTGATTACTTAAACTCTCTTAGGTGGAGGAACTGATTCCTTGTCTTTAGATGTTTTGCTGAGAAGATCATCCTTTATGCTTTCTGGTGCTAGTGACAAGAGGGGCACCTCTGTGTTCATCCCTGGCCCTCTGATACTCTGGGCTCAGCCTCTCTGCTGTGTCCCTTTTATGTACGTTGGAGGGTGGGGCAGTGGGAGAGGACTGATTTCTCAGACTGTCGAACCAAATCCAGCGCCTCCAGCGCCTTGTGCTGCTTGTCGTCATCATCAGGGGTTTATCTCCCTGGTTGTGTTGTCTTCCTTGACGCTGTTACCGGGAGGCATTGGGAAGATGTGATCAGAATGGCTCATAGGTCCAGTCTCACCACTGCTCGCCTTGGCACACCTTGGGCGAGTCATTGAACCTCTGGAGGTTTTGGGCTTCCCTTCTGGAAAATGTGGGAGTCAGATTTGGGTGCTCTGCAAATTCGTTAACTTTGGCTTTCCAGACAGATCTCATCTGGTGTTTTGGCTTAATTTGCGCACAGTGATTAGCCTGGATCCCTCAGCATCACTTAGCGACTGCCCGATTTCGGAAGGTGGTTTGGAGAGGTGGTCTGAAGGGACGTGATGCCCTGTATCTGAGCAGAGAGGTGAGGATAACGCTGATTTCATCTTCTGGGGACACACGTTTCTTTAAACGTGTTGCATCCCCCTGTCTCTGGTATCTCGTTCACCTGCACCATTTCAGTGAGCCCTGCTGGAGGTTGATTCCTGTTAGATTTCTTAGGAATTATTTATTGAGTGTTTACTATATTCCAGACGCGGCCGTGAATTCATGGCATCTCTTTATGTCCATTCATTCATCAGCACTTCTTGTGAGGAAGAGGGTGGTGTCTTCTTTCTCAGATTCTGGATAACATCTCCTGGTGGCACTGCTCCTTTGACCTAGCCGAGCAGCCAGAGCTTGGCTCCCTGCTTGCCTCCTCTTATTCTGCCTTATTTCTAAGTGTTTTTTGTTTTGTTTTGTTTTGTTTTGTTTTTAATTTCCAAATTATTTACTTTTACCAAAGTAAAGTAGTATGGACAGATTGTACTCAGTGATCTGAAAAACTAAAATGTATTTTTTCTCTTCTCAGATCGTTTCGTATAAGACAGCGTCAGTGTGACCCTGATTAAAGGAAACATTCCAAAGAAACCCTTGTGGCTTCAGGGCCTAGTCCTTTGACAAGTTTAATTTAGAAAGGACCTATCAAGCCAGGGGAAAACGTTTTCAACTAGTATGTAAATGACCAAATGGTGTTGATCAGTATGAGTTTAATTGCAAACCTAAAGCCCAATTGAGTACAGATTTACTCAAGACCTTAAGATCAAGGAAGGCGTGTGCGTGTGTGTAGGATCTTTTTGGTTGTGTTCAAACAAGATGAAGAATAAGGAATATCCATTTCTGAGCCTCGTGAGGAGGAGCAGAAAAGAGAAGCCAACTCTTGGGATTGATGCTGTACATGGGTGAATTAAAAAGGGGAAAACTAGACTTCTCTGTTACTCTTTGCTACTGTCTCCTAAAAAGAGTGATCTTCTGACTTAAAGGGTAAAATGAGCTTCGGGGATTTGGAGGGAAAGCCTCAGATTTTGTAAGAGAAGCTTACCTCGTTTTCGCCATTATCACCTGGCCTCATCCAGTTTCCCAATAATGGCTGGTATATTTTTCTTTAAATAGCTTTTAAAAATTTTAAATTGTAAAACCCGTAATTCACCATCTTAACGACAACAACTTCTTCCTCCCCTTCCTACTCCTCTTCTTCCCTCCACACCCAATGTGGGGCTTAAACTCACTACCCTGAGATCAAGAGTTGCATGCTCTACTGATTGAGCCAGCCAGGGGCCCCATCTTAACCATCTTTAAGTCTGGAGTTCAGGAGTATTGAGTATACTGACATGATTCTGCAGGAGATCTGCAGAATATTTTCATCCTGCAGAACTGGAACTCTTCCCATGAAACAGCTTTTCATTTCCCTCTCCCGCCCACCCTTGGTAACCGCCATTTACTTTCCATCTGCGTGGATCTGATTAACAGCATTTGTCTTACTGTGTTGGGCCTAGCGTTTCGCTTAGCATAATGCCCTCAAAGTACATCCATGTCGGAGCATGTGACAGAATTTCCTTTTTCTTTAAGGCTGAATAATTGTTCATCTTCTGTATATACCACATTTTGTGTATCTGTTCATCTGTCGGCGGACATTTGGGTTCCCACCTCTTGGCTGCCTTGCACGCTGCTGCTGTGAACATGGGTGGGCCAAAGTCTCTTTGAAGTCCTGGTTTCAAATTCTTTTGGATAAATACCCAGAAGCGGGAATGACTGGTAACTTTTAAGAATTTGTAGTTAAGGACAGAAATGCCGGAAGAAGCAGATTTGAACAAAGTCATGCTAGTCTTTTTTTTTTCCCCCTAAAGAAAAGGATAGATTTTTTTAATGTTGAGTTGCTTGACATGCCTGACCCAAGTGAAGATGCTCAGACAAATGAATGAGTGGGCTTGCAGAAATTTAGAAAAGGAAGCAGTGGTCATTAGGAGCTAGCCTGAGAAGAATAAGCAATACATTAGGGGAGGCTGATCTCATTTTTAAAACACTCCGGCCACTAGGTCTATAGATACAGGCAGATGGTAGAGCTGAGGCATGTTAGTGGCTTTGGCAAGAGTGGACAGTGACTCTGTTGATGATACGAGGAGATGCATGGGGTGATGGTCTCATTAGAATGGGTGGTAACTGGAAAAATACCTTATTTATATAGAAAGTTGCGTGTGGGGCATGGTTTATGGTATGGTGCGGTGAGGGCCCTGCCCTGTTGAAGGATGGTTTGAGTAAATAATCGGGTTTATAATCTCATATCTGAAGATGATCATTATGCTCCATTCAGAACTCATCTTTTGACTTTTCCAGAATCCTCTTCCCACTCACAGGCTTTCCCACTTCTCCATCACCTCACGGCCACATGTTTTGGCACTTCCTTGTCATCGTTCCTCCCTTTCCATCCCTCTTTGTTCATTTCCTCCTCATGATAAACATTTGAATAACGTTTTATTTTAGAAAAGTTAACATTTTATTAGAAAAATAAGAAAACCATCCTTTTGCACATCCTATTTGAGGATAATGAGTAGAGTTCTCTCAAGATGTGTGAGGTGTGTTTCCCTGGACAATAGTAAGAGAAAAAGTGGGAAACACATTTATATTTATGTGGGTAGGTTCATAGTTGTCTTAAAAATCCCTATGTGTTAAGTATCAAAAGTCTGAAAGAAAATACCTCCAAAAGTTAAGAGAAGGTGTGACTCTTCCAGATGCTGGTTTTTCCCTTTGGCTATTTCCTGTGTTTTCCAAGTGGTCAGCCTTCTTTTGTGTAGATTCGGCTTTGACTATCATGTGCTTCCTGCATCAGAAATCAGTGGTACCCTAGCTCTCCCTATTTTAAAGTAAATTAGCCAGGTGGAAACAGCACATGTTGGCGAGGATGCAGAGAAAGGGGAACCCTCTTACACTATTGGTGGAAATGCAAGCTGGTGCAGCCGCTCTGGAAAAGAGTATGGAGGGTCCTCAAAAAGTTGAAAGTAGAGCTGCTCTACCAGGCAGCTGCACAACTAGGGATTTACCCCAAAGATACAAATGTAGTGGTCTGAAGGGGCACATGCACCCCACTTTGATAGCAGCAAGGTCCACAATAGCCAAATTATGGAAAGAGCCAAGATGTCCATCGACAGAGGAATGGATAAAGAAGATGTGTGTATATACACACACACAATGGAACATTACTCAGCTATCAAAAAGAATGAAATCTTGCCATTTGCAATGATAAGTGGATGGAACTAGAGGGTATCATGCTAAGTGAAATAAGTCAGTCAGAGACAGATAATTATCATATGATCTCACTCTTATGTGGCATTTAAAAAACCAAACAGGATCATAGGGGAAGGGAGGGAAAAATAAAGATGAAATCAGAAGAAGAGAAAAAAGTGAATGAGTCCTCTATACGGGGATGTGGGTGTAGGAATTGGAAGTGAGGTAGCCTCATGAGGAAAATTCCTTCTGAATTAGACGTTTGGGTGCAGGAAGACTTGGGAAACTTAGCCCCCCAACTCTTCCTGTTCTGTTCCAGCTCCAACATTTAAAACTAGTTTTTATATGTACCAAGCTCCTTACCTTATGTCATCTCCACCAAGTTCTCTTTGATTGTATTCTAGAAAATTCTACAAGTGGAGTGACAGCAGCAAAAAAAAGACACTGCTTGGCTTTCTATGCAGCAGTTGACCAGCTGGCTCATTAGTTAAAGACTGGTCATTTGTCACAGTCTGGCCGAGTGTATCTTATTTCTTACTAGGACTTACTTTTACGAAGGTGGTGGTCTCCCTGTCTCAAAATTGAGGACTCTTGGCCTGCGTCTGTGCAGCACATAGTCCTTGAGTGGCTCCTAGCCCTTGCAAACAGTGCTCCTGTGAGCTGCCCTGGTTTTCTCTTCATCACCTTCTTCTGGGTCCTTCTCTACCACATCCTGTGAGCTTTATTAGTAGCAGTGAAATCTGGTTTGCTTAACAGAATGAGGTGTAGTCCATTCTTTGACTTTAATTGATGAGACTTGGTGCCACACGCCCTTTTTTTTTTGGCCGTGCCTGACCTTGCTGGGAATTATTTATAGATTCTTTGGCTGGATTATATTCCATTTCTGAGTCTTTTTCAAAGCAGGTGAACAGAAACCTGCAAAGATTTAGTAGAGGCTTTTCACCAGTGACCCTAGGCTTAAAATAATTTTTGGTGGTGGTTGTTAAAGAATGAAGAATTCAGTACTTTACATTAAAAGGATATTACCTTTTGCTTTCTTCCTGGCTCCTCTTGGGTTTCCAGATTAGACCTCATCTTCACCCAGCTCATTGTGTATTTCCAAATACAGTTAAGATGTTAACCCAGAAATAAAACAGGTCAAGCCCTTGCACGTATAGGTAAACAATACACTCATTTGATTTATCTTGTGACCCCAATCAAAACTCACCTAAAAAGGACAAGACATAACCACCATTTACACTCAAACGTTTATTTTCTTGCAAAAATTTTATTTTACTTATTTTACCAAACAAGTGCAGAAATTTGAGATCTGCCCTACTCCAGCTCTTCGTTGTGCTTTAGCAAAACCCTTTCATTGTTTTTTACTGAAAGGCCAGCATAAGTGTTGCCTTCTTGTCATTTGCTGTGGACACATTAAAATGTAGTCTCTTACTCACTCTTTAATGATTTAGATTTTCGGTATCCAGATTGGTTTTTTGGTGTGTGTGTGTGTGTGTGTGTCATCAGAAACTTTAATAATATTTTATTCTATAGCCCACTCTGATCTGTTTTAATGACCTTTTTGTGAGACCCCATGCTGGTGCCCCTCACTGTTTCAGTCTAGAAGTGTGCCTGTGGGGAGGCTGTGTGAGCAGTTTATTGTGGCCCAAAGGCCCCAGGATTGTGTTCTCAGCTTTGTCGTATGGGCCCTGCCATGTCCTGGTTTTTACCCTCATCTTCGATGTAAAAAAAGTGGCAAATTCATTGCACAACCAATGACCCACAGGCCTTTTGAAGGCCCTCTTGATGCTGGCCTGGGGAGCCAAGTTCAGAGAAGGCACTTCTGTTCATCACGGTCAGTGACTTACCTCGACAATCCTTTAGTTGCTTTCTTTGATGGCCAGTTTCTTGGGGCATCCACTTTTGTCCCAGACCACCTCTTTCCCTTCTGTGAGATTGGAACAAGCAGTGAGTGGCCTGGGAAAGCCACGTAGGGTGAGCGAGAAGTGATTCTGGGTTGGGTCATGTGGGTCTTGAAGGAGGTAGATTAGGGATTCAGTTCAGGGCCCCTCTGCGATGGGGACTCCGGGTTTCATGTGCCCCAGGTGCTCCCCTTCAGGGTACGTACACGTGTGGTGGGTGTCCTGTGCTCTCCCCAGCAGCTGAGGTCCCTGGGAGCAGGCCCAGAGGTATGGTCACATCTGTTTGTTCATCTGTGGCTGCTGCCCACCAGAGTTCTGGAAGCCCTCTCCAGGCAGAATTCTTCACACTGTGTAATACAGAGTAACCTTAAAATAGCTTAACTTGAGGAAAGGGTGTCGTTTCCACTTTGCACAGAGGCAGATCCTGAGCCACTGCTGTCTTTCTTGTATATAGGAAAGCGTGGCTTGGTGTAAGCCTATTACAGAGGAAATTGACCTGGAGAGTGAGGGCCCAAAACTAGGCAATGGGATTGCCAGTGGCGTTTAGATTCCTCTTCAAAATGTGGTCTTTGCAAGGACACGTTTGGGCTCTTTGCAAGTCTTCTATCTAGCTCATGCGATCCTGGGCTTGCTGCTTAACCTCTCTGAGCTGCAGCTTTGCATTTTTAAAGTGGAGACCATTGAGGCACATTCACTTTTTTTAAAGGCTTGAAGCTTATGTGATTTGGGGTTGGGGGAGCTTCTTAAAAAACATAAAGTTTAAAAATTCATTCTTTCACCAGATTTCCAAATACAACTACATGAATGTGTTGGAGAAAGAGCATCGCAGGTAAAGGGAATAGTGCAAGCAAGGAAGTTTGAAACCACATAACCATCTCAAGGTCATAGATGTGATTCTGCATGGTCTCTGGGGTTAAGAATACAGAGGGCACTGTGGTGCAGCCATGGCTTTGGTGGAACATGAGAGGCATACAGGGAGTTGCGGGAACCGAGGCCCAGATCCCACCCCATACAGTTTTTTAAGAAGCACCCCCCCCCCCAATCACATAAGCTTCATGCCTTAAAAAAAAAAGTAGATCTGCCTCAGTGGTCTCCACTTTAAAAATGCAAAGCTGCAGCTCAGAGAGGTTAAGCAGCATGCCCAGGATCACATGAGCTTGGAGGTACAGCCTGGCTCCTGGAGTTCTTAAAATTTCCCCAGGTGATTTGAATATGCCGCTCGGGTCTAGAACATGGACTGGTTTTGTGTTCATTGGTTCTCCAACCTCTGTGTCCAGATTTTCTGATCAGTAGGTTGGGGGTGGGGGGACCCCAAAAATTTCCTTTCTAACAAGTGTCCAGGTGCTGCTGATGTACAGGACTGGCACCACACTTGGAGAACCACTGGCCTAGCTGATGTGTGTCGCATGTGATGCCTACGAAACCCTAAATGTCCGTCTCCAAGAATAGAAACACAGCAAGGCCTTAGAACAAGTTTAGAAAAACAAGTATCCCAAATGTAAACCAAACCCTTAATGTGACAGCACAGGGTGATGTGTTCTCTGGATTTAGCACCCCAAGGAGCATACACCGTTCCACAGGCCATCCAGGCGTCTGATCACTGCACCTCCCCTAGACGCGGAAGGGCAGAACATTCTACCAACTCTGAGATTTTGCCCAAGCAGTGGTTCTATGTGGAGGTTGGGGGGTGGGGGAGTTTGCTGTGTCTCCCATTCAGACAGCTTTCCTCTCTGAGCTCAGCCCCAGGTTTTCAGCAATTGCCCATCATGGGAGCCTTGTTTGAAGGAATGCTCTGTGTGTGGCAGAGAACATCTGAATGTCTCTTCTGCCCAGTCATGGCTGCCAGGTATAGGACAGTATGTTGGGACTTGGCTGGCCTTGAAGTTTCCTGACCTTTTCCTAACTCTGTCCCCTGTGCTGCTGCTGCTGCTTTTTTTTTTTTTAAAGATTTTATTTGACAGTGGGAAACACAGCGAGAGAGGGAACACAAGCAGAGGGAATGGTAGCAGGAGAAGCAGGCTTCCGGCAGAGCAGGGAGCCCGACGCGGGGCTCGATCCCAGGACTCTGGGATCATGACCTGAGCTGAAGGCAGACACTCAATGACTGAGCCACCCAGGCGCTCCTGTCCCCTGTGCTTCTGACCAGCTATAGATTGGGAATTCCCATGACCCCCCTCCTCAGGCTCTATTAATGTGCTAGAGGAGTCCACAAAACTCAGAGAAACATTTTACACACTAGATTACCGGTTTATTATAAAAGGAGATAACTCAGAAACAGCCAGGTGGGAGAGAGGCAGAGGGGAAGGCACGTGGGAAAGGGTTTAGAGCCTCTATGCTCTGAGTATACCATTTCCTCAAATTTCCATGTGTTCACCAACCAGGAAAGTCTCCAAATCCCATCCTTTTGGGTTTTTATGGAGGCTTTATGACATAGGCACGACTTATGAAATCATTGGCCATTGGCCTTCCCCAGAGGTCAGGGCAGGGGACTGAAAGTTCCAGTCCTGGAATCTCCTGGTTGGTTCCTCTTGGCAACCAGCCTCCTTTTTAAGATGGGGTCCTAAAGTGACCTGATTAACATACCAAAAGACACCTTCTTTGCTCTCATCGCTTAGGAGATTAGGAAGGGTTTTAGGAGAAAGACTAACTATATATATTTCTCATTATAAATCACAGTATCACAGCTTCCCACCACTCTTCTCTTCTGACGTAGGGCATCTGTCATCACTCTTGTTTTCTGTTGAGATCTGCTATCTGTTCATTCATTTAAAGCACTTTTTCTTTTATATTTTTGAGCATGGCTATAATGGGTCCTTAAAATTCTTACTGGCTTATTCCAGCACCAAGTTACTCTCCTGGTCAATCTTAATTATTTAACTTTTCTTTTGCATGATGTCCCGTTTTCCTGTTTCTTCTGCTTAGTAATTTTGGTTATTATCCTGGATGATGTGAATGACGTACTCTGGGAACTGCGGATACTGTTCGGTTTTTCCGTGGAGTGTCGGTTCCTTTTTGAAGGTGTTCTTGACTGCATTCCAACTCAAAACTCTGTTTTCAACACCTCGGTGGGTAGTAGTTGATACTTCTACTGAGTGTGTTTAGTCTTAGCAAGGCTCTTTGGAGTTTGCTGCATGCGTGGTGTAGTTGAGCGGTCAGCCAGAAACGAGAACAGTTTATCTACAGATTTGGGGATACCCTGCTGTGATTCCTTCATTTCCCCCTCTCACCTCTCAGCTGCCGGGGTGCCTTGAACTTTGTTCTGTGGTTCTTCAGGACGATAACACTGACAGTTCCTATCAAGTTTTACCTGCCTCTTCATGGTGTGGATTGTGGCCTTTCTTTAGGCAAAAAGCTATAAAATGAGAAACTCACCTGGTTCCATTTCCTTCTTTCAGGTACTGAACTTGCCAGTTTTCTGCTTGCTTTTACTCCTTTCCCAGTGTCTGCAGGTTATCTTTTGATTGGTCATTTTGTCAAGAGCATACAGTTATCTGTGGGAAGGGGGGTCTGGTAGAAGATACTACACCATTACCAGAAGCAGGATTGACATACACTTTTATAAGATTTGCCAAGAAGCAAACCAAACTAAGTCGATAATCACCTCTATACAGAGCTGGGTTCGAATTCAGGTCGTCATTCCGAGTTGTCTCTGTCCTCAGAATTGAGAGCTTCTGTTAGTTCTGAGTCTTGGAGGGCCTCCAGAAGATTGCCACCTAAGGGAAAAAAGCCCTCCCTGACATCCACTTTTCCTGAGGTCTATCCTATTATGCAGTGTTCTTTTCTTTACAGCATTTGCCACTTGATGACATTTCTTGGGTATTTATTTGCTTTTTTATCGTCTGTCTTTCCTTGCTAGAACATAAACCCATGGGGACAAGGATGTTTTTTGTCTTGTTCTTCACTTTATGCTCTATAACTCTAAACCTTTGCATAAAGTAAGCTCTCACTAAGTATCTTTTTATAGTTTATTGAGATATAATTTCCTCAGTAAGTGTTTATTAAGTTGGTTGATGCTTCATAGAACTGTCCTTCTGAGTCACAGGCTATTTATCCATCCCTGGAAAAGGCTGAAGTTGTTTAAGTATCCCTCCATTTATGAAATTTTAATTCCTCATGAATTGTATTAACAGCTGCCATTATAGGTTCTTAGGCTCCCTGCTCCCACCAACACACATGCAACTTAACTGAGTAGTTTGTGGAAGCTCTCCTTTCAATGCAGTGAATGTCGATAGAGCAGGTATTCTGCGTGAAGCATTGAGCTAGTCCCTATAAATCCCTATGTATTGGGGGGAAAAAATCTAAGGTTCAGAGCGTCATAAGAAACAAATCAAAGATAGGTTTCCTGGATTAAAACAAAATTGATTTATACAAATATATTTAAAAATATATCAGTGAAAACTTTTGACTGTTTTAAGATTTTTTATTTATTTTTCAGAGAGAGAGAGAGAGCGCACACAAGCAGGGGAGGAGTGGCAGGCAGAGGGAGGGGGAGAAGCAGGTTCCCCACTGAGCAGGGAGCCCAACCTGGGGACAGTTCCAGGAGCCCCGGGATCATGACCTGAGCTGAAGGCAGACCTTAATTGACTGAACCACCCAGGTGCCCCACTTTTGACCTTTCTAAGCTCATATTTTTCACCCTGTTTTTAGGGATATGATCTAGGAAGAAGAGTGTTATCGAGGGAAAATGTTTAGCTGGCAAATAGGTCAAGGACACTGGAGAATGCAGACTTAGATCCAGTCAGCTCGAAATTAAAATATTTGCTTTTTAATTAACCATTTTTAAATTGGGAAACAAATACATAAACATGGTGACTTTTTTGTAATAGTGCAAATTAAAAATGTAGCATTTCCCCAACTCTTTAACTCCCAGGTCCTGGAGGCAACTACCCTTAACAGTACTTAGGATATCAGTTTGCTAACCATGATTCTGTGTGTGTGTGTATGTGTGTGTGTGTGTGTGTCCCTTTTGAAAAACATATGGATACATGCTGTGCACATTTGTGCTTTATACATACTAATGTGTATCAACCCATATGGATTTGTTGTGATTCTTTATGGTTGTGTAGTATTTCATTATGCAGATATGTAACAGTACATTTATCCAGTCCCCTATGGAAGAACACTTTTGAAACAAAATGATCTGAGACTAGAAAAACATCTGTCAAAGAAGTAGTAATGGAAATTATTTTTGCAGTGCTTTTGGTTACCTTGACAACCTGAGACATCTTTAAATGCCATGGCATCTCTCATAATGCCACTTTTGGAGCTGAGTGAGTAAATGAGACAGGATTGGAATTAATGAAAAGACTAGATCATACAGTACTTGAAGTGATTTCAGCTGGGAAACACTTTTATTACTTGTTTCCTTAATTCCTTTAACAAGGCAATTGAAATTCATTTTGACTGCATGTCAGTCATAATGTTGACTTGTGCTACAAAGTAGTTTTAAATGATCACTCATTCAGGGGAAAACCTTTATGGTGCTGGAGTGGAGCTGAGTTTCTCATGGCATTTTTAGGTTGTTACAGTTAACCCACCGGGCAACAGAGTGCTGGCAAAGTTGTCGAAATGGTACACGGTTAACTGCCTCAGCCCTTTCTGAATTTTATCTTTTAAAATCTGTCTTTAGCTTGGCATCATGCAACACGGTTTGATTGACCTAATTTGATACCTGAAGTTCTTGATGTATCTATCTTTGCATCTTTATGATTTTACATTATTATTTTAAATAATTAGGGATAACAGTACAAACTGATTTGATCCCGAGTCTGTTTGGACATGCTAAAAAAAAAAAAATGCTAGTAGATCACAAGTGATTGGTAAATGGAGGAATGATGTCTTTCCAATGTGTGAGCGACATTGTTTCAAAGGTAGTTTCCCCAGTATGTTAATATTTTCTTATACCAAGTAACTGGAGCTGAATATGAGAGAAACTAACGAAGCCGAGCACACTTAGGTGAAGAGGAATAAGCTACCAGTCATGATACCCATTCATTTCCTGTGGCTCGGCCAGGCCAAGTGATTTGTCTTGGTGAAAGATTTGAGTAGGAATACTGTAGGGGAGGGGGTGTCCTCCTAGATCTTTGCGCATTTTACTTCTTTCTCCATAACTTTGTGAGCTAAATTCTCCCCACCCCTTCCTTCGAGCTACCTCACCTTGTTTTTCGTTATTTTTTTTTTTAAGATTTTATTTATTTGTGAGTGAACGTGTGCATGAGCATGTGGGGGTGGGGTGGGGAGGGGAGGAGCTGAAGGAGAGGGAGAGACTCTCAAGCAGACTCCCAGCTGAGCACAAAGTCCAACTCACAGCTTGATTTCATGACCCTGAGATCATGACCTGAGCCAAAATCAAGAGTCGGACACTTAACTGACCGAGCCACCCAGGCACCTGTTTTTTTGGTTTTTATTTTATTTTATTTTTTTGCTTGTTTTAAGGTTAAAAACCCAATTGAGCTGAATTTTTTGAAAAGAATAATTTGGGACTTAGTAATGCTTGGCAACCCTGCTGGTGTCTTTTTTTATGCTGCTTATGTTAATGCTCTGGTGGCAGCATAGTACAGGCTTGCCCAAACCCCATTTTTCCTAGAACCCGATTTTTCCTTTCAGTGTGCCGGGTTGCCTACTGATGAGTTTGCAGGAGAATGCATATCCCGCTGCATCCTATGGCTATGAATGATGTTGAGGTGCTCAAACAACCACACAGGTATCACTTAGAATGTGATCTGGACATAAGGACAGGCGTCAGTCTGTTTCTTGTGATCTGCTACTTACAAGCATAGGATGAAACGGGATATGTGGAAGGTAAGAATAGGAGGGAGAATGTGAAAACTCATTGCATGTTCCTTTATGAAGTGTGGTCTAGGTATCTTTCTGTTGAATATGATATTAATAACTGTGAATCAAAGGGTAGAAGCGCCATTCTTCAAATTTCCATCTCTCCTGGACTTCCTTTCCTGCCGTTCTTGGTGCAGATTTCCAGCCTTTGAAATGACTTGTTATTTCTGCATGGAAACGCCGTGGGCTGCCTCGATCACATTGTCAGCATCAACCCACTCATTTCTCACTTTTTATTAAATTTGTTGATTGGGTATGAAACAGGAGTATCCTTCAAGTATTATTCCAGCTAATACATTTTTCTTGTAATTGGTGCCGAAGCCAGCCTTTTTTTCCCCCGTCAGAAGATACTTCTGGAAATCGGTTACCAAGTTCTTTGTAAATGTTCATTAAACCTATGCCAGGGCACTCCTCTGTCTCTGAAATCCCTGATTTGCTTCACCATCTCTAGCAGAGTCTAAGGTCCTTGAGGGCAGAGACCCTTTGTTTGGGGCAGTATCATATATTCTTAGAAGGAACAGAAAACCTGTCTGTTTATCAAATTAAAAGTCGACTAGATTTTAGCATGCAGATTCTAGTCCATAAAGGAGTCTTCGGAATCTAGGTGCAGAGATCATTAAAAATGCATCTTTTACATAAGACGAGAATGAAACCTTTCAAGGGTCCATATGTCAGAGATCTTTCCCTGATATTTGTGTCCGTGTGTGGACTTGTCATATTCTGTATAATGCACTTTTAGAGTCTGTTTTTTGTTTTTTTTTTTTAAGATTTTATTTCTTTATTTGAGAGGGAGAGCAGAGAGAGCACACATGAGCCGGGGAGGGGCAAAAGGAGAAGGAGAAGCAGACTCCCTGCTAGGCAGGAAGCTCGAAGCAGGGCTGGATCCCAGGGCCCCCCGGAGATCACAACCTGACCTGAAGGCAGACGCTTAACTGACTGAGCCACCCATGTGCCCCTCAGAGTCCGTTTGAAAGCATTTGGGTGAACAGGGCTCTATAACCCAGTGTCGAATCTGCCCCTGTGCCTGCTTTTCTCTCTATGCTGTTCATCGCCTGCCTTTCCACCCCGACGCCTTCCCAATCTCTGAGTCTGTGCATGGGGCTTACAGTGCGCAACACTCCCTGTACCTGTTTGTGACCTTGCCTTGGCTTCTTAGCCTGAATCCCATGTCCTGTTTCTGCTTTGAATCGTGGCTGCTACCTGGAATCCGATCTCTTCTGACGTTAGTCAAGTAACCTAGTCTTCCTTTCTGATTTTTGTTCTTTTTGTTGTCGTCAGGCTCTAGCGTCTTCACCTTGGATGTGTCTGACCCCCGCGAGTCCTGCTTTTGCTAATCAGTAAGAATTGCCCAGACCTAGACTCTAAAAGGTTCTGACCGTAAAGTTAAACAGTATTGGCTAGTTAACGGCTTTCTCAAATATTAATCCCTGCCAGGCCCAAAAATATGATGGTGTTTATTATAAAAGAGAGGCAGCATTTTTTCCACTTAGAACTTTGCTTGCCTTTTTTCGGGCCGCATTTGATGGCGTGTGACCATTTATGACATATGACTGTCCAGGAAGTGTTGATTTGCGTGGATGATTCCATGATGATTAAGTCTGTCTGTCATTGAAACGTTCACTTTATCCAAGACCGAAAAAAGAAAAATTGCCCGTAAAAGAGCATTCAGATTTTCCTTATGCTTCAGTTCAAGGCACCAGATTCGCTTTTGCCTGCTAGGATAGAAGTTGGTAAGCATTGCCAAAGTTGAATGTCACTGACATAGACAGACTCGTCAAGGGGTAAATCAAATAGAAATTTAAAAGGATCAAATTTTAGAGTCCAGAAAACTCCGAAGAGCCTGTTCCAAGGAGCTCCATTTTGTAGGTGAGGACAAGAAGTCCAAGGTGGATGAAGTAAATGGCCCGAGACCCAACCCAGAGCTGGTTGATATGGAACCTGGACCAAGTCAGGCTGTTGTAGTGACAAAATTGAATGCGGCCAATTGCTTTTCACTGTGCGTGTCACATATTAACGGGATCCAACTTCGAAATAAGAGACATGGAGCAGAGCAAGATTTTTTTAGAAATTACAGTTGCCATGTCATTGACCCCTAAGGGATCTGTTGCCTTCTTGTATGTAGTGGGTAAGATAGTCTTTGTCTGAGCCCACGCGTCCATGGACAGGGGTCAGGAGAACATGACGGGCTCTGCTGGCTTCCATGTCACCCTAGGGAGATGGAGAGAGAGAGAGCCCAGGGGCTCTGTATGGTCTCACCCTCCTTCACCTGCCCCCCCAATCCCACCAGCATACTCAGCCTTACCTCCCCCTGGTGTCTCTCTGGAGAAATCAGCACTGGTCCTCGTCTAACTGGCTCACCACAAACTGCCCAGACTCCAAAGAACTGGCTCTCCTGTATCCCTGGGGGCTGGGTCAGTTTCTGGTACATAGCAAGTGCTCACTAAGTGCTCGGTAAAATGAATGACTATTTGGCTAAAGATAGAAACGTCTTATAAACGCTGAGAATCATGCATACAACTGACAGTCTGGAAATTCAGAAGCACTGGATTTTGTTCCCCACTTTGTCCTTGACCGACTGTAATATTTTGATTTGTAATAATAAATCTGTATTTGGTTGATTGGTGTAGAGCTCCGAAAACCCTTGGAATTTGCCAAATGACAAGAGCAATAAAGGTGTCTTAATATTCGTAACAAACCCCTTTCAACCATGCCTGACTTTAGGTTAATGAGTTGACTTTCAGAAAGCGCCAAATGATGGGGGCTGGTTGCCAGGGGAACCAATGATGGGACTGGAGCGTTGGAACTTTTTTTTTTTAAGATTTTATTTATTTATTTGACAGAGAGAGATCACAAGTAGGCAGAGAGGCAGGCAGAGAGAGGGGGGGAAGCAGGCTCCCTGATGAGCAGAGAGCCTGATGCGGGGCTCGATCCCAGGACCCTGAGATCATGACCTGAGCCGAAGGCAGAGGCTTTAACCCACTGAGCCACCCAGGCGCCCCTAATTTCTGATTTTTATAGGAAACCTACCCCATTAGATACAGCCCCCCCCCCAGAATTACATCCGTATATCAACCTGGGGAGTCATTTCTGCTCTGCTCGCCAAAGGAGAGGGTTGGATGAGATGACCTATGGGGTCCCTCCCTGCTGTCCTTGCTTCGGTGCTCAAGCGTCCGTGTAATGTGACCCTGAGCAGCTTTGTCAGCCCTACAAGTAGCCAGGCTTGGATTCCTCAGGTCCTGCCTGGCAGGGCTCTCCTTTGCACATGGGCGAGGCTGGTAGCTTCGCTCTTACCTCCCTCCAGGTCTCTCCTGCTCCGCCGGCCCGAGCTCCAGCCCTTGGAATTAGCTTGGCTTGCTTATGACGGAAAAACCCTAGACGGGAGAGCTTTAAACAAAACGGAAGCCTTGACAAAGGCTTGTTGTTCACGTTCAGAGAAGTCGGGCTGGTGGGAAGGCTGCCCCTGGTATCGGGGACCTAAAATTCATCCCAGGCCTCTCCTCCCCCCTTTCCCCCACCGCCGCTGTCATCCTTATGTTCTAAACAGAAGAAGGGGATGACTTTCTACATAGACAACGTCTGTTGGAGAAAGCTCTTCAGGAGTCCAGTTGTACCTGCATTTGTCTACATCTCCTCGGCCCAGAGTAGGGACCGTGGCCACACCGAAGTTGGAAGGGGGTTGGGACTGTAATCTTTGAGCGGCAGTGGTTGTAGAAATGACCTTGTCCTCTCCATCTCTTGTGCTGCCCTTTATGTGATCCTGGTTTCAAGGGCGTGGAAATGAGTTGGGCCCCACCCCCTTCCCCTCTTCTTTGGAGTGGTTGGAGTAGGTAAGATCGAAATTACCTCTTCCTTGACTGGGTGTTCGGCTTGCCTTTGAGACCCTTGGAAGCTCGTGGGGTTTTTTTGTTTGTTTTGTTTTCATTTTATTTGTTTTGCTCTGTGTTATGGAGCCGTGATAATGTCAGGGAAGGATTTTAAATTCGGATTAAATTTACTTCGTTGCTGGGTCGTCTTCACTTTTTAAGATTCTCTTTTGTCACTTTGAGTGATACGGTTCTAGAAATTTTTTTAAGAAACTCCCTTTTTCACTCCTAGTATTTGTCATTTGTGCCTGTGCTCAGTTTTTCATAGGTTTTCCAGGGATTTGTTGATTTTATGTTTTGTTTTCTTTTTCCCAAAGAACCTATATCAGCTTTGGTGAATCCCCTTCTTGCTCATGGTCTCTTTTCCTTTTATCTTTATATAAATATGTATATTTATAAGTGTTACATGTGTCTGTATATTCATTCATAAGTAATAGATTTCTGTTTATTTCTAGTTTCCATTCTGTTTGTTTTCATCCTGCTGTTTTTGTTTTTAAGAGAGAAATGGGTATGGGATTGCCTGCTCAGGTAGGTTTTGTTTTTTTTTTTTCTTTTTTTCCTTCTTTTGAAAGGAAAAAGAACATTTTTTTTTTTTTAAAAGAACATTTGTGGCCGCGGATTAAGCACCACAGGGTCTAACTAAAATGAACGGTGGATTGTCCAGAGCTACAAAGGGGGGGAGGGGATAAAACAGAGGCCGGAGGCGGGGAAGCAGAATGAGCTTTGAGAACATAGAGGCGAGCCCTCCTGAGAACAGCTTGGCAGAACCAAGAGAGAAGTACAAACGTGAGAAAGCCTGGTGGGGTGGGGGGGAGGGGGACCAGGAGCTGAAGGGAGCAGAGCAAGAGAAGGGTGTCACTTCGGGAATATTTTTATGTTTGACCTTTAGTCCCTCGCCTCCGTCAGGTGTCAGTTACCCAAATCCACCACCGTTAGTAGAATCCTCCGTGGTGAGCAAGCAGAGCATTTCCTCTGCGTTCTCCGTTGCGGGGACTGCAGACCTGTCTCCTGCGTTCCTCTGGCCCCTTGGCTCCCTACGGATTTCCCGGCTCCTGAAATCAACATTGTGCCACCTGCCTTCCTCCCTCCTCTCCTTGGATCCGGGCTTTGTCCTCTGTCTCGGCCTGGCGTCTCATCCACCTCTGAGCCCACTCCTGCCATCATCCCCCAACCCTGACTTCTTGTACCGCTGATGCCCTCTGGTCTGTACTTATCGTGCCTCAGTCTCCCTGGGCCACGCTGCCCTTTGCTGCCCCTCCGTCTGCGCCTGGCCTGGGGCATCCCCATCCCGGGGGGGCGGGGTGGGGAGGAGGTGGGCCCGATTTGCTCTGGGTGTGGCCAGGGCCAGAGGCTCGATTTAGAAGCAAATGCACTGGGCCACGTGCGGGTGGGCAGGCAGACAGGAGCCTTTCCCGGATGGCCTCCGTCCAGACGGAGAGTGGCAGGGAGGAAGGAGGCAGAGGTTTGAACAGCTTCTGCTGTGTCAGCAAGCGAGGAGACTGAGCACCGCGAGCTCCTCATGACAGGGATCAGGGGTAAAGTCAGCGTACGTTTGCAGAGCTCTGACCTGCAGCCTTCTCTTAACTCAATGCATGTGGCATCCCTGAATGGGAATTTAGGGAGTTAATGGGGAGAGGGAGGGCTCTCTCAGGGAGCTAACAGCCTGGGAACTGGGGAGGCAGGGATTTGAAGGTAATGGAACCCACCCCAGGATGGTGCACAGAGGGATGTTCGGTAAGCCTTGCATCTCCAGACTCCCAGGTCCTCTTCACCTCGTCCAAGGGGTTTAACCCCCCCTGCCTGTGGAAGCCTCAGGTGGGGGTTCCCAGCCTTTCACTCTCTGGCCACATTACACTCTAGCAGAACGACCTTGGTAAAAACCATCATTGACCGGCCACATCGCTTGAATCTGTCATTCTGATGCGAGGCACAGTGTTCTACCCAGCCGTGACTGCCATCTTGCTTCACTGACCACAGGTTAAATGATGACCGGGCATCAGTGTACATTGTCATTGCCACTGTCCCCGGCTTGAGAGCACGCTCAGTGGTCTGCAAAGCCTGGGAGGGACCAAGGAAGCTACACATTTCTAGAGGAGCAGGAGTGAGGGTGGGGAAGTTAGGAGTTCGGGGGTGGAGCAGGGTTGGAAGGCAGCTCTGATCAAATGGGCAGGTGTGTGGGTAAGAAAGCCCCATTTGTATGAGCATTCTGGGCAAAATGCAAAGCAAAACAAAACAAGACCAAAAGATCCCCCAAGCTGCCTACAGGAAAGGGGAGTTCGTTTTAGGTTCCCAGCATTGGGCACCCTCAGTGATGCTGACCTCTAGGGATTAGCTAGGTGTCACTGCAGCCAAGAGATGAGCCTCCATTGGGAGCCAGAGGCCACATCCGCCATGTTATCCTGTCTTTCCCTGCAGATGGGCCATCAAAGTCGCTGGCCCTGATGGGTCCAGCCCCGGCTAACTGTCCTCTCCTGTTTAAAATCCCAAGGGAATTAGTCCTAAAATCTTTCCTGCCCCCCTACCCCCCATCAATTCTGGTTGCAGAGAAGAGAATTGTCCGTGGGCAGCTGCTTCCAGAGATTTTAGGGCAGAAGAAACCAGAAGACTATTGAGCATGGCAGATAAAGGTCCTTCCTCTCTGCTTCCCTATAGGTCCCCTGAGAGCTATGGTTTTCTGCTGTTTTTTAAGAGCAGTCAGACTATATATAGAAATGTACCAAGAGCAAGCCCGAAGAAACTGTGAAGTAGGTGAGGGTTTTTTTCCCCCCCACATTTCCACCTTCACTGTCTTCCAAGGCAGAAGTTGCTTTGGAAGGCACTTTGGGGATTGCCAGCATTTCTAAACTTCTTAAAAAGCTGTGATAATATGGAGGTTCTGCCTGTGAGCTTTGTGCTCAGAGCAGGGGATCGTCTGCTTCTCTGAGCTTTGTGACCTTGGACGGGTTTGTAAACTCCCTAAACCTCAATTTCCCCATCAATAAAATGATGTTATTAATAGTCCCGTCCTCAGGGGTTTTATGAAAGTTAAATGAAGGTCAAGTTTTAACACGCTGCAGGGTATTTGCAAGGGCTTAATAAATGTTTCCTTGGGGGGGATTTAATGAGGAATGACGTGCATTTTCTGTGTATCCCTGTGCTTTCCCCAGACTTTGACATTTGCTTTCTATAATTGTATTCTGAATGTTATATATCATTAGAAGTAGAATAATGACTATACCTTGTGCAAGAAAAATCTGCTTTCCCCACCTCTTGCCAGATTTTCTATTAAAAAAAAGTTGCCCTGCTTTTCTGAACCTCAGTGCCACGCTGCTAATTAGCAGCAAAGCCATTTCTGAGTCTGAGAGCGGACCTCTTTTTCCCAAGCCCCTAATAATCCATTTCCTGCCCCTTCCCGTGGAAGCTTGTTCTTACAAGGACCTGGTTAAATCCTTCCTGCCAAGCCTTGAGTGGCTGATGACGTCTAAGAGGATAACATCTTAAGCCACGGAAGGATTGACCGTTTCATTGTGGTATTTTAGGTATTGCTTCCCAGCATTTTGCAGGGGCCAGGAATAAGCTACCTTGAAGCACCAAAAGTCACCTCACATGGGGCTCAGGAGCGTAATGAAATGGGAATCCAGCCCCTATGCGAGAAGGAAAGTTTATCCTTTTGCTGGGTCCTACATCGGCCAGAGTCTGAATAGTCCACTTGAGTTCATGAACGGCTGACTTGGAGAAAGATTTGGAGATCCTGCAATTCAGGACAGATTAAATATTTATTACTAATGTTCAGCTTAGAGAGTTAGAAAGTAATATTTTGTCAAAAAGCCAGAGATGCATGCCATAGAGTGAATGCCCCAGGACCCAGTGTTCTTCTAGCCGCTGTTCCTGGCCGACTGTGATTCAGCCCAAGGGTGGCCCATGCCCGATCCACAGTTCCCCGTGGACCCCGGGGACCAGGAGGTATGGGAATTGGCTGCAGGCCAGATAAGATACTCTCTCCTTACACAGATGTTACCATGCTGTGCATTAAATGTCTATGTTTCCTCCCAAATTCATGTTCTCAATCCTAACCCCTAATGTGGTAGTATTTGGAGGTGGAGTCTTTGGGAGGTGATTAGGGCCTAAGGGCAAAGCCCTCATGAATGGGATTCATGCCCTTATAAAAGACCCCACAGAGCTCCCAAGCCCTCCCGCCACGTGGGAGGGACCCATGCCATGGGACCCAGCCCAAAGATGGCGGTCTGTGAACCAGGAAGCAGATCCCCGGACACCACACCTACTGGCCCCTTGATCTTGGACGTGCCAGCCTCCAGAACTGTGAGAAATTAATTTCTCTTGTTTATAACCCCCCCTCCCCCCGCCTCTGGTATTCTCTTATGGCGGCCCGAATAGACTAAGACAGATGGGGGGACAGATCCCTGCCCATTCTGTGTCTGTTCTCGGAGTGGTTTTTCTATTAGTGGTTTCAGTTCCTGCGGAGGAAAAATAGGACTCTCTGAGGCATCTCTCCATAACGGTGGAATAGCTTGGAGCTAACTGACTTTTCTAGGAAATGACCCGTGCCCCTTTTCTTCTGGAACAGGATGCCCTAGCTCCTCAACTTCACCTGCATTGGTTGTTCATGTTACTTGTTAATGTCCCACCCCACAAAAGGGGCTTGTAAGTCGATGCAGCAGATATCATCCGACGTTGCTCAAGACTGTCCGGTTTTGGACAGATCCGGTTTGGGGCCTGGGGTCGCTGCTAAGCACGGTGGGCTCAGCCACTGTCAGTGGGTTGGGGTTTGCTACCACTGACCCTGTCTATCCTGGTGTCGCTGTTATTATGTGCGCTCGGGGTCCTGCGGGTCCTCCCTTCGAGGTATCTTGAGACGACAGCGCTTACTCCAGCTTGGGAGGAGGAACGGGAGTTAAGGCTCATGCCAAGTCTGTAGTAAGCCTTTGGCTCTGTATTAGCCCACAGTGTGTGGGCACCGGAATCTTCTGAATGGAAACTTGCAACCAAGTCTGCTATTCTAAAAACACCCGCGTCAACGGAATGGAGGAAACGTGTGTAGGGCTGCCCTGTCTCATTCCCTCCGGTCACCTGCCCAGCCCTCCTCTGTCAGTTGTGAGAAGACTCCGAAAGCAGAGCCTCCTACTCACCAGCTCTTCAGGTGCCCAGGAGGGAAGACTCGGAGAGCCAGCGGGGTTCCTGGCCGAGTGTGTGATGACGTCAGTGAACACATGAATTTGGGAGGGAACATAGACATGTCCCCGCCCGAAAGGTGTTGAAGTTCTAACTCCCAGTACCTGGGAATGTGAACCTTACTTGGAAATAGTCTTCGCATGTGATCAAGCTGAAATGAGGCCACTCGGGAGGGCCCTAATCCAGTGTGCCTTGTGTATGTGTCCTCGTAAAGGGGGGGACATTTGGACACAGAGGCAGACACGCATGGCTAAAGGGAAAATGGTGTGTAGACGGGGAGAATGCCATCTAGCAGCCATGAAACACCTGAGATGACCAGAAGCTAGGAGAGACAGAGGGAGCCAACCCTGCCAACACCTCGATTTCAGACTTCTGACCTCTGGATGTGGGAGGCCATACCTCACTGTTCTTGAGCCCCCCCCCCCCCCAAGTCCCAGTAAGAGGATCTCGCTCTCCTCATGCCATGAACCTACTGCCTCATCAGGTTGGGTGAGACCCAGACGCCTGTCTTCCCGTCATTGCTTACGACTTCCAGATTTCTCCCCTGCCCACATTTTGGGGTAGCCCCCAGGACCCAAACACCATCTCTCGACTCCTCTTGTGTCCTCTTAATGCTCCCTGAGGGTCCCGTTTGTTCTTGAGAGTTTTGTCTGCCTCTGCCCTCACTTGTTTGGAGCAGGTAGAGGAAGACACGCAGACATGAAGATGATTGTCAGGCAGGAAGGCATTTTTTGGTTACACTCAGGGGTCTCCAGAGACAGGGCTCTTGGCACATGGGGAGGCACCAGTGCGAGGTGAGCAGGCAAAGAGAAAAAGGGGAGCTGCGGTCGGGAGCCTTTATTTCAGTCTAGGTGGGAAAATAGGGGCAAAGCAAGGTAAGCAAGTCATAGAAACGTGACTGGATAGTTTGGTGGGGTCTGGGTTATAGGGGCGGTCCTGTCCCTGGGGTGATTAGGGCTGAGGAAATAGTGTCCCTGACTACAGAAGTCTAATAAAAAGAGGAAGTGGATAGTATGGACTCAGAATTAGTTGGTTTGCCTATCAAAGGCATGCTGGTAGGTAACTCGTTTATTATCTCTAGGAATTAGCCAGCGTCGGGGTGGTGGTTCTGCCCGCAAGACCCCATATGTCGGAGCATCAAAGAACACAGAAGAATCCCTGAGAAGTTAACAAGCCTCTTGACAAATGTATTCTCTCTAGCATTTGCAAGATAGACTCTGTCTCTTGTCAACAGACTGTCCAAAAGCTCCAGCCATGTTATTTAACACTGGACATCCATGAACCCTGTTGTTTAATTTATGTCTCTTCTTTCTTTGAAAGTTACGACCTTCAGAGGAAAGCAAAGTCAAAATGCCACCAGGAGCCTCAGTTTTCTTTCCAGAACTTCCAGCATTCCGAGATTTATACGGGGTTTCCTCTGGCTGTCCCATTTGTCTTCTTGTGGACTGATACCTTTCTTTTTCCCCTCCTGGTTATTTTCTGTCTCTGTCCTCCTGGTGCTAAGCTGTGATTTTCTTTAGGAAACCACTCCTCCCCTGCTCTGGGTCCATGTGTTACCAGTGGGGTTGGTTTCATCCTCAGATTTAAGGGTGGGACGTGAATCGGGTCCAGCTGAAATCATTGGTTTAGGCAGCGTGGGAGAACCAGATTGGACCAGTCCGTTGGCATTGTAGTTTCTTGTTGCTGTAAGAAATGACCACAAATGGGGTGACTTTAAAACCACACAAATTTATTGTCTTACGGTTCTGGAGGTCAGAGGTCTGACACAGGTTTTTGTTTTTTTGTTTTTTTTTTTTAAGATTTATTTATTTTGCAGAGAGCATGCATGTGAGCAGAGGGGAGAGGCAGAGAGAATCTCAAGCAGACTCCATGCTGACCTCAGAGCCCAATGCAGGTCTCGATCTCACGATCCTGAGATCATGACCTGAGCTGAAACCAAGAGTCAGATGCTCAACCAACTGCGACACCCGGGCACCCCTGATGCAGGTCTTCCTGGGCTAAAATCTAGATGTTGCCAGGGCAGTCAGTGTTCCTTTCGGAGGCTCTGGGGTTGGGGAGGAGTTAGTTTCCTTGACTGTTCAGGCTTCTAGAGTGCACCCATGTTCCTTGGCAGGTGGCTCCTTCCTCCACCTTCAGAGCCAAGAGCAGTGGATCTCATGCTTCTCACATTGCACCTCTGACCCTCTTATAGTCCCATCTCCATCTGAACCTCTCTTCTGCCTCCTCTACCCCTTTTAGGGACCTTTGGATTACATTCAAGCCTCCTGGATAATCTGGGATAATCGTCTCATTGCAAGGTCCTTCGTACATCTGTGAAGTTTCTGTTTCCCATGTAAGGGGATATGTTCACAGGTTCTGGGGATTAGGGTGTGCACATCTTTGGGGGGTTAGGGATCTGCCTACCATGGTGGGTGAGATTCAGTTCTGCGACACTTGCTGGGTCTGTTGGGAAGAGAATCTCATTCTGTCGGCATTCTGGAAAAGATAAGTTTTAAAGCTGGAACTGCTGGCAGCTGTTTTGGAACTGTGAGGGGAGAATGGAGCACGTGCTGAGCGGAGCAGAATGATAAAAGGAGCCAGGCTATGTCCTGAGGGTGTCCTTAGGGCCACTGAAGCCCACTTAGAATTTTTAGTCATTGATTTGGTCCATCATTGCGTGTCTCCTCCTTGCAAGATGAGGAGCAAAGATCACACAGATGGGCCATGAGCAAGTCCCTATTGCTCTTTTGGACACAGGGTACAGCCGTATATTGGGAGCATCTGGTTGATACCCCATGAGCAGAATGTCATGGTAGCCTGCTGTTCTAGGGGTGAGAATTCTATTTCTTCCTAGCCCCTGGATCCTTATCTTTCACATGCCTGTTAACATCTCAGGTTCTCCTTAGTTCTTGCATCTGTGAAGTGGTGAGGTCAAGTGGACAATATGTTTTTGGTATCTACGTTATGAATGTTCATTAAATTTCTACAGAATGGCCGAGCTGGCAGGCTCCTTTGAAAGATTGTTGAGCCCAATTTTCTTGCTTAACTGATGAGGGAACTGAGACCCAGAGAAGCTAAGAAGCTTCCCCGGGAGAACAAGGACTTCTGATCGCTAATCCCATTATACCACATTTCTGTAATTCCTTGACCTAGTTAAGTGAATTCCCCTAAATTTGTGAAATCTAATGTCATTCACTGAGATAACCCCAGACATTTGAGTCTCAGCCTGAGAACTGACATAACATTTAGCATGTCTTCTTTTGCTGAGTGTGTTTTTATAAAATAAAATTATCGTATTAAGCTAGTTTCCTCCCATTTTATCTCTCACTGACAGTCATTGTAGTGCCCCAGGAGTTGAGGTTCTAGAATCTTCTTAAAGCCATCCCTAAGACCAAGCAGAGATCTAAGGGCAATACCAAATCCTCGAGGGCTCTGAAAGTTCTCCATGAATTCTGGAATATTCTGAGGAGGAGTTGGACTGAGTACATGTCCTTGATGTCTTGTCTGGAATACTGTGGATAACAACAACAGAATGATCACTATTCTGGTACCTAATGTGATGTAACAAATCACCCCCAAACTCATTGCTTAAAGTAATGTTGAGAGGTTAAGCTACTGGTATTGAGTTAGGTCAATGTCTGTAGACTTTTGGGACAAAAAGGTTATGATGAGAAATCCTATTTCAAACCCAATTACCACTCATTTGCAAGGTTAGCACGTTAACGTCTTGGGGTTTAATCTCATGTAACTTCCGTTTGTTAACTTACATAACTTATTACTTATTAAGGGCATGGCGGCCTCAGAGTTTACGATCCCTCCATTTAGCTGGGGGAAAACAGTTGGCCAAACAGCCCATCTGGTAAAATCTCCAGAAACTGGAGGATGAGCGGGCAGAGAAGAATGATGAGCAGAGGATCCTGTGATGAACGTATAGTTGAACGTAAACAGAGGAGATCGTTTTTACGAGAAATCTATAAGTGTATGTTAAGTCACGATTCTTGCAACAAAACAAACTGTAAGGGAGAAACGTAACAGTATTGTGAAGTCAAATCTCAACCAAACTCAGAAATGAGGGGGTGGAATCTGGGGGTAGGAGGGGGCAATTGGAAAAATAAATGGGTTATAAATGTTTCTTTCGTGGATCACAGGAGGAGTGAGGAGGTGAAACAGCTTGGGGGAGGGGACGTAATTATCTTCGGATATGTTAATAGGGGCAGATGGACTCAATTATGATTTTAGGGATAGGAAGTTCCTTTATGAACTGAATTGGGGTTCTCCTTTCCTCCCCTGGATAGTTGCCCTACATCGGGGAGAAAACTCGCAGATCTCCATCTCATTGTCTGTCTTGATCTGTTCGACCCCAGACAAACTGAGGTTTGGATTATTTTGCCTGGAAACGTGTTCTCCACGAACTCTAACCGGAGAGCATCCTCCCTGCCCCTTGCTCTGCACCTGACAACATCAGCCTAGACCCCAGTCTGCCTAATCTCATGTATGACTGCACATCTGCCTAGGAGCCCTCCCAGCGTGACTTGGAGACTAAGCCCCACTTGAGAAAGAATGTGGGGTTATGGGACATGGAAGTAATGATCTAGAACGTGCACCTCCCATCCCCCAGGCAACAGGATGGGTAACAGTTATAAGAAGGAAGTCACAAAGCAATGGCTGGAAGGGGTTCAAAGGGATGGATGGAGAGGGAAGGCATCATAAGCACGGACACCAATGTTTTGCCTAAAGGGGGGCTCTTCTCCCTCTCGTGGAGGTTGTCAGGAAAGAGCATCCTTTTTAGCAAAATAATATTTCATTGCCCTCTCCTACCTGCCTGCCAGAAATGCCAAGGGCAGGAAGCTGGTGAAGAATAAGTCCACGTTTGTGGTCGTCATGAATTGTCCCCAAGCCTGGGTGAAAACCTTCATGTCACACAGGAACTGGACACAGGATATTTGTCCATTTTCAGCGTCCCAGACTTGGGCACTGGAGACCTAGACTTGCAAGCCACTTTCCGTTGGACTGGATCATGGGTTTATTTTTAACACTGTGCCCAGAACCATAGACCAGAAAAAGACCTTGGCAAGACATTGAGTCTGCCCTTAACTTCAGGGAGAATCACACTTGAACTCCACCCCAGAGGACCTTTCTGCCATGCCAGGTATCCAGAAAAATGCTCGAAAGGAATCCATTTGTCCTCACCACCAGGCCCTGCTCCGTCAGTCACCAGACCAGAATAACGCTGTGGTCTCCGACATACGGGTAAAGTGATTAGCATATGCCGTGCTTTTTATGCTCTTTGGCTCCAAGATCGCGTTGATTCAAGATCACCATGATCTCCAAGATCACTTCTGTTGTCAAGACCACAGAGGTCCCCAAACCCTTGGAATTCACAAGGACAGAGAGCAGGTTCACGGGGATGATGCGTCGTCCGCTGGGGCTGCCAGAACAAAGCCCCGTGACCTGGAGTTTAACTATTAGACATTCCTTTCCTCATGACTCTGGAGACCAGAAGTCTAAGATCCCGGTGTGGGCAGGGTTGATTTCTTCTGAGGCGTCACTCCTTGGCCTCCCTGTGTCTTCTCTGGGCCTTCCCTCTGTGTGAGCGAGCCTGTGTCCTGCATTCTTCTTGAGGGTCCCAGTCATGTTGCAGGAGAGCCACTAATGACCTTGAATAATGACCTCTGTAAAGACCCTATCCCCAGATCCTGTCACATTCTGAGGTACTGGGGTTTAGGAGTTCAGTATATGAATGAGTTCAGTATATGAATGAGGCACACTTGAGCCTTTAACAAATTTAGAGATCAGGTACCACCAAGACCACATCCCAGAACCACTTTTGGAATTACAAGGGAACCCATTCCGCATCACACGCGTTCACGTATGATGAATTGTGAGAAATTAGAAAATCAAGAAAGACTTTTAAGAGAAGACATTTAGGGGGACCTGGGGGGGGCGGTGCAGTCTTGGTTTTAGCCCAGATCATGATCTCAGGGTCATGATTTCAGGGTCGTAGGAGGGAGCCCTGCGCCAGGCTCCGTGTTCAGTGTGAAGTCTGCTTGAGATTCTCTTTCTCCCTCTCCCGCTGCCTCTCCTCATCGTGCTCTCTCTCTTTCTAAAATAAATCTTTAAAAAACTCCACATTTGTGGGGCACCTGGGTGGCTCAGTGGGTTAAAGCCTCTGCCTTCGGCTCAGGTCATGATCTCAGGGTCATGGGATTGAGCCCTGCATCAATTGGGCTCTCTGCTCAGCGGGGAGCCTGCTTCCCCCTCTTTCTCTGTCTACTTGTGATCTCTCTCTCTCTCTCTGTCAAATAAATAAATAAAAATCTTAAAAAAAAACCTCCACATTTATGTGCATAAAAATATAAGTATAAATATGTGTTATTAAAATTAACATTAATTATTAAATATTATAACATAAATACTATATATTGTGTATCTATATTCTCACCTTAAGGGAGCATGAAATTATTGGTGGGACATAAAGAAATTCATATTTAAAGACTTGCTATAATGAATATTAAGACATTCAAGGTTTAAATGTCTTTCTGGAAGAGAGTGGTAATCTTGGGGCTCAGAAATGCCCTTGGGCATTGGGAAGTCCTTGGGAAGGACTGATATTCTTGGAAGGACTAGAAGGAAGTAATGAAGCATTGGTAGGGCTTGGATTAAAGATTAAAAAATAATGCCTGGATATTTTGGGAGCAGCAGGGAAAATTCCCTTTTTGGGACTTTAGGGAAAAAGTATCACTTGGAGAAAATGTAAAATATATGCAATACTTCTAAAACTCCTCTTACAAATGTATTCATTGGGTTAACCTTAGCAATATTAAGACATGTTTTTTTATAACCTGGTTTGTTCATAAATTTATCATTTGTGGCATATGATCCAGTTTGCATTATTTTGTAATACATTATTTTGTAATACATTTATGTTAATTTTTAAAGACTTTTTTTCCCCCTTTTAAAGGGCAGTTTTAGATTTGCAACAAAGCTGAAAGGCACAAAATTTCTTGTATACCCCCTACCCCCACACATGCATAACCTAACCCATTGTCAACAACACTCACCAGAATGGCACTTTTTTTTTTTTTTAACCAAGAACGAACCTACGTTGTATTGCTCAAAGTCCACTGTTTACCTTAGATTCCACTCTT
Source organism: Procyon lotor (assembly GCA_028646535.1). Lineage (NCBI taxonomy): Eukaryota > Metazoa > Chordata > Mammalia > Carnivora > Procyonidae > Procyon > Procyon lotor. The sequence goes on from CM053619.1 coordinate 3,842,266, forward strand.
TTTTTTTTCTTTTAAGATTTTATTTATTTATTTGAGAGATAATGCAAGAGAGCGAGCCTGAGCAGAGTGGGAAAGGGAGAAGCAGGCTCCCCACTGAGCAGGGAGACCAACATGGGGCTCGGTCCCAGGACTCCAAGATCATGACCTCAGCCAGCCAAAAGCAGACAGTTAACTGACTGAGCCACCCAGGCGTCCCGGTTAGAGCCCACTCTGGGTGTTGTAGATGCCATGGGTTTGGACAAATGTGTAATGATACATATTCACCAATACAATATCATGCAACATTGTACTATCCTGTATTTTCAGTCTTAAAATACTTTTTATTTTCTTAAATCGTGGTAAATTACATGCATGAAAGTTACCATCTTGGGGCGCCTGGGTGGCTCAGTGGGTTAAAGCCTCTGCCTTTGGCTCAGGTCATGATCTCAGGGTCCTGGGATTGAGCCCCACATCGGGCTCTCTGCTCAGCGGGGAGCCTGCTTCCCCCCTGTCTCTCTGCCTGCCTCTCT
>CM053619.1:3843274-3880829 GCA_028646535.1 Procyon lotor
GATGAGTTCCTCCATTCGTTACTTTGAGGAAGGTTTTCTACATTTTGAGGCTTTTAATGCATATCCCCAAATTGCGCATTTAATGATTCTAGCAGCTGTGGATGGGCATGCCTACTTTCCACCTCCAGTAGTCCTGGGTACTGTTCCTTAAAAAGCAAATAGTCTCTCCTCTCTGTCTAATAAATAAAATCTTTAAAAAAAAAAAATAGTAATCGATGGAAGTGGCTCTAAAATATCAAATTGTAGAGAAGGACTTGCAATGAAAAGGTATCAGCCCTCCCACCCTGATGCCATTCCCAGCCCTGCTCCCTGGAGGCAATTGTGTTTAATGACTTCTCTTTTTAGTCCTTCGGTGGTTTGCCTCCCACACCCCTCGGCAAGGGCTTAGATTGCTGGTTCTCGCTCATACCCCCACATACACACGTTACACACCATTGACTTCCTGCTGGGGAGAGGAGGCTTCAATTCTGGCACCCACATTCTCCTCTGTACCTGCTTTTTAAGTCAGTGTAATACCATTTTACTTGTTACGTTCAAGCCTCTCTGCTGTGGATGGTCTGGTTTCTCTTGACTGGCTTTAGGGAGTGTTACTTCACCTCGCTCTCTCCAATCCTGGCTTCTCTCAACTGTTTCCTTTTCCTCTTCCTCTTTCTCCCCCCACCCTTTTTAAAGATTATTTAAGAAATTGGTAGGGGGTGAGAAATAGGGGGAGGGGCAAAGGGAGAAGGAGAAGCAAACTCCCCACCGAGTGTGGAGCCTGATGTGGGGCTCAGTCCCAGGACCCTGAGATCATGACCTGAGCTAAAATCAAGAGTTGGGCACTTAGGGGCGCCTGGGTGACTCAGTGATTAAACATCTACCTTCAGATCTGCCTACCTTCTCTCATTTCTTACTTGGTTCAAGTTTTACCCTGATTTTTCTGGAGTGCATCCTTAGAGAGTTTTCTCAGAAAAGGAGGTTCTCTCCTTTCCTGTTTCTACAAATGATTTTGTTATGCTTCTACACTTGGCTGACAAGTTACCATAGTGCAATGTGGTTTTTTTTAGGTTGAAATGGATGTTCAGTGAGAACTTTGGAATTGTTCTGTATTATTCTAGCATCAGTTCTTTTTTTTTAATTTTTTTTATTTAAAAAAAATTTTTTTAAAGCTTTTATTTATTTATTTGACAAAGACAAGGAGATCACAAGTAGGCAGAGAGGCAGGCGGAGGGGGGGGGTGGGAAGCAGGCTCCTCGCCGAGCAGAGAGCCTGATGCAGGGCTTGATCCCAGGACCCTGGGATCATGACCCGAGCCGAAGGCAGACGCTTAACGACTGAGCCACCCAGGCGCCCCGCAATTTGAGGACTTGAGCACGTCTTCTGTTCTCGGAAAATTTCTGTCTGTGTCTCTCTTTTAAAATAATTTCCCATTCTTCGGCACCTGGCTGGCTTGGTCACTGGAGCGTGTGACTCTCGATCTTGGGGTCATGAGTTCAAGCCCCATGTTGGGTGCAGAGATGATAGAGAAATAAAATCTTAAAAGTAATTTCCCATTTTTTTCCTATCTCCAACCCCCGCCCCCTGGGGACTTGTTTTTGTTTGTTTGTTTTGTTTGTTCTTTTTGCATTTACAATAGGTTGATTTTGGGGTGGGGACTTGTATTATGATTTATTTTCAGAAGTTTTTCCTATGTCCTTGTTCTTTTCACTTGTACTTATTCTTTTCGTGTCACCCTTAATTCCCAAGAGGGAATTTTCCTCTCCTTCACCTAATCTATTTTATAGCCTTTTGTTGGGCTAAGAGGGTGCCTGTGGTGGTTTCTCCGCCATGTTGGACCTTCTCCCCTGTCTCTGCATGCCAGATCCTACCTTGCCCTCAATGCCTACCAGTGCCACCCCCTTGGGAACCCTTTCTCGATGACTGCAGCCCCCCTCCCTCTGGTATACATCCTGGTACAGCTTGGTGTCCTGTGAGGACCTTTAGGGGAAAGTTAATAATTGCTCTGATGATTTTAAGACTGGAGAACCGCAAGCACTTTCAGGAATAGCAAATAATTATGCCTGTACTCAGGAAAAAATCAGTTGTAGGACAAGATCCCTCACGGTCAGTATATTAAGCTAGGATTGTATTGAGCTGTTTTAACAGAGAATCCACCTAGGATGGCTTTGGACAGAGTTTATTACTCTCAGAAGTAAGTCCATGTGTAAGTGGTGGTTGGGTCGGTGGTTGGATCAATGACTCAGTGATATCAGGTCCATCATCTCTTAATTGCTCTCTCTTTTAAGATTTTATTTATCAGAGAGAGCATGAGCAGGGGGAGAGGCAGAGGGAAAGGTAGACTCCCTGTTTAGGGGAACCCCATCTAGTGCTCTGAGATCATGACCAGAGCCAAAGGCAGATGCTTAACTGACTTAGCCAACCGGGCATTTCTCTTTGCCACTCCTTCATGGTGAGAGAATGGCTGCCATCACTCTTGCCATCGTATCTGCATTTAAAACAGGAAGAAGTGACAGCGCTCCACAGCCGTGTCCTGTTCATTTTTAGTGGGGAAGCAGAGCTTTTCCGGATGACCCTGAAGCACACTTCTGCTTTTGTCTCATGACCTGGGACCAGGTCCCATGAGTACTCCAAATTTCAGGGGACACTGGGACCATATTGGCCTTCTACCTTCTGTAGCAAAGGCAGTGGTGGAGAGTGGCGTTAGGAGAGATAGGTAATGGAATCTACTGTAATCGAGGCAGGGCAAGACAGCGAGCAAAAGCAGTCGGGCCTGATTTTATCAAGGTTGCGTTCCATCTTAATAGGCATTTAGAGAGGGCAGGCATCCCCTTGCGTTTGAAAGTTCTCATGGTGCCACTTTGCTTCTACAAAAGACCCACATTAGCACCTGTTTTTCCTAACTGAAAGGAAATCCAAAGCCTATTTTTGCATTTATGAGGAAAGATGAAAAAAGAAAATAGCATTCAGCATCGGCTTGCAGCAAGCCCTTAAAGAGGCATCGTTAGTGTCCCCGCCACCCTCCTTCCCAGGAACTACACTTAGCACCTCAGCGTCCAGCTGCCATAGCCTTGAACTCCCATCTGTGGGCATCGGTGCCTTCTCTCGATGTATTTTGTGCTTCTGTCGGCAAGATGTGTCCTCAGATGTCAGAAACTTGGAAGGGAGGTTGGTTTTTTGGATCTGGGAATGGCGCAGACATTTTTCCGTGTAATTTCATGCTTCTTGCCTTTACCTCATTTCAGGTTAGGAAAGGCTTCTCAGGACTGCTGTGGTTTGGGATGGCAAGGGAAGCCTGCACTCACTTTGTCTCAGTACTGTGCTAGGGCAGGGGGGCGGGGGGGAGGGCAGTTTGCTGAGTCCCAGTGGGAACAAGGGAAAGTGAGCTGTGCCTGGAACATAGAGTTTATCAGCCAGGGTAGGAGAGGGACGGAGTGAAGGGCAGCGGATGGACAGCTGGGAGTAGAAAAATGGAGATAACGTAAAGAACCTTGAAGAGCTAAAATCTGTTGAGTCAGAGTGGGATTTTCCAGAGCAGGGATTTTAGATTTTATTCTCTGCACCAGGATTTCTTAGCATGGTTCAGAATGGTCTGGAGGTCTTCTTAAAACACAGATTGTGGGACCTCCCTCCCAGAATTTCTGACTCAGTAGGTCTGAGCTGGTGCTGGAGAATGTACATTTCTAAGAAGTTTCAAAGCCACATTGATGCTGTAAATCCGGGGACTACCCGTTGGCATGTTGTACTAAGGTTGTGACGATGCATAGTAATCTCATTTTTTCACCTAAAAAAAAAAAAATGGGTATAATAACACCTAGGTTTTTAAAGGACTGAGTGACTGGATGAACTATATTTTCTGTATCCTTGATGCTCTGGCATCCACAGACTCACTAACCTGGCAGATGCCGCCCCTCCCAGGGCCAGCTAATTTCTAAAAATAGCAAACAACTAGCCTGCAAGCACATCTTTGAAATGCAGACCAACCAAACCTAAGTCCTGCCTCCACCCACTTTGTATCAGGCTCTCTCAGTCTGGACAGTGTCCTCTGCCTTAAATCACCGAGGGTCAGGTACTGGACACCTGGGACCACCCTGATAGCCCAGAGCCCCCCAAAATCATTCAAACTATCCAGTCCTAAAGCTATTCAGTTGGCTCACCTTCACCTCCCTTATTCCTTTCTATGGAAACTACAATAAAGGCTGTTACCTACACTTGGCCTTTGCTGTCTTTGCCCCCTGCAGGTGCGCGCCCCCTCGCCCTGCCCCCCCACCCACCCTCCCGGCTATCAATTTCATGTCTTACTATATCCGATTGAAATAAATCCTGGCTACATTTTAAAACAGTGACAAAATGCTTGTAAAGCACTTAGCGGAACACTTCCTAGGCATTAGGCAAAAGGGAGTCGGGAGGCATTTGGGGAAGGTCTGAGGACAGCATCAAGGATCCGTGGGAGGATCCTTTATCTATTCTTTAATACATACATGGTGGAGATGCAGACCTCAATTTGGAGGATCCGGTGGTAGTTCAGGTCTGAGCCCTTTGGGGCTAGCCTGGGACTTTCCAAACAGAAAGGGGCCAACAGGGTATGAAAAGAGGATTTGGCAACTTTTGGGGGGTGTGGCCAGTTGGTGACCCCATGTCTGAAATGGTTTGTAAGGAGACTCTCTCTGCCTGAAAAGCAGCCTCACTCCTTTGCTCAGGGACTTCTGTAATGGCAGCTGGGAAGTGATGAGGCCAGAACTCCTCGGTAACATTATCAGGGGAGATTTTTTTCCTTCTGCTTCACATTTCCTAACGCATATGCGGCACTTGGTGTCATGTGAGATACAGTTTCATATTTGTGTACAGTTGGGAAATAATGGGCTAGCTCACATTAAAGCATTTTATTTACTGCAGGACTTCTCAGAACCTTTAAAATTTTAATGAGACTCCGTTAATGGAGAACATAGTATTCGGTGTTTCCTTAACTTAGTTGTTGTCCACAGGACCTTTTTCTTCAATGCCTTAGGAGTCTTTTTTTTTCCCCCATGGAACACATTTTGGGAAATGCCACTGGGACCATCCAAGCTCATGACAATGCCGATGACTTTCAAGATTTTTTTTGTAGGTGGTGGTGATTGTTCTCCTGAAGCTCGTTACTAGAACAATGCACAATTTTTAGACCAGTTTGCCAGAGCTCTGTTTTGCTTTAGTCTGTTGATGTAAAAAATAAAAAAGATATGACTTGTACCCAGATGTCACCTACACAGTGCTTGTCATCCTGTGGAATGACTCATCCCCTGGAAATGGTAGATAGTGTTCATTGTCTTGATAATGGACGATGCTCTGCCTTTCATTACAAAGATGAGGCCAAAAATACGAGGCTTCCTTAAAATAACATATCACCTGCGTCTCCACCCCTCCCCCTTTCCCTGAGGATTACCTCCCATTGGTCAGTCTGTAGGATTCTGTTGAAATGCCTCGGGAGTGATGGAAGGAAGTTTCAGAGGAGTGGAAAATTGGGCTGACCTCTTTGTTCCTTTCCAACTCAGTACTGATGAGTCTTTCCCGCAGTAAAACATGTTCTAGAATGTTCTTAAATCCTTTGGATCTTCAAATAAGTTTATGACCCCAAATTTTTAAGAACAGACTTGAGCAGAATTTGTCTCCAGGTGTACAAGATGCTTCCCTTCAGAGGACCAGAGTTTGTTGCTTTCTTATCAGCTGGGTAGCTATGGTGTTTTTATTGGTTAGTTTAGTTTACATGTAGTTGATGCGTGAGTAATTGCTCTAACGATCTGGATGCCCTGAAGCTCAGCTCTTTCTTCTAAGCAAAAAGTAGGAAAAACTTTATAGAAAATGTTTATGTTTTTACAATTTATATGTACTTAAAAAAATTTGTGTAAGTGTAATTAATGACATTATGGTATATATTTTATGTTTATATATACATTATATATGTATATGGTATATGATATGTGAGGGTGTGTATGTGTATATTATTACTTTTTTTTAACCAGGATATAGAAAATCTGATGGGCATAATTTTTTTAAAAGATTTTTATTTATTTGAGAGAGGGAGAGACGGAGATAGAGAGCACAAGAGGGGAGGAGAGGGGGAAGCAGGTTCCCCGCTGAAGCAGGGAGCCCGACTTGGGGCTCGATCCCAGGACTCTGGGATCACAAGCCGAGCCAAAGGCAGATGCTTAACTGACTGAGCCACTTAACTGAGTGAGGCTTGATGGGCATAATTTTTTGGTTTGTTTTTAGTCTTGTGGGATTGGGGTAATCATTTCTAGAAGTTTATGCTTGATACTTAAATCCTTGGTTTTTGTTATTTTGTTATATTATCTATTCTTTAATACATACGTTAGCTGTATTCTTAAATGTTTTGAAACATTAGGAGAGCTAGGAACCTACTACACAAATTTAGAAATAACTCACTACCAGTTACGTTGAAGCCACCTGTGTATTCCTCCAAATCCAATCTATCATTTCTTTCTTTTTTTTTTTTTTTTTGGAGATAACCACTATTTGAAATTTTGTGAGTATAACCTTGCTTTTCATTTTACTACACCTAGTTTATCCCTTACCAGTATGTTGTTTGGTTTTGAGCTTTATGAAAATGCTATAATTTAAGTAGTCTTTCTGTTATTTATTTTCCCTATTCAGCATTGAACTTCCAAGAATCACCATCAGGCTCCCTGCTCAGCAGGGAATCTGCTTCTCCCTCTCCCCCTCGCCCCTGCTCTTGCTCTTGCTCTTGCTTTTGCTTGCTCACTCTCTCTCAAATAAAATCTTTTTTTTTTTAATGTCTGTTTCTTGTTTGTCTCTAATTTTTATCCCTTTGCTCATTTGTTTCTTAATTGCACATAAGAGTGAAATCCTGTGGTATTTGTCTTTCTCTGACTTATTTCACTTAGCATTACACCTTCTAGCTCCTCCATGTCCTTGCACGTGGCCAGATCTCATTCTTTTTGTATGGCTGCGTAATATTCTGTATATATACCATATCTTCATTATTCATTCATCATTCAGTGGACCCTTGGGCTGCTGCTGTATCATGGCTATTGTAAATAATGCCGCTATAAACATCAGGGTACATGGATCCCTCTGACTTAGTATTCTTTGGGTAGATACCCAATCCTGTGATTACTGGATCATGACGTAATTCTATTTTTAGTTTTCTGAGGAACGTCCATACTGTTTCCCACGGTGGCTGCACCCCTTTGCATTCCTGTCAACAGGCGCGAGGGTTCCTTTTTCTCTACATCCTCGCCAACACCTGTTGTTTTTTGTGTTGTGGATTTCAGCCATTCTGACAGGTGTGAGGTGGTATCCCGTTGTGGTTTTGATCGGCATTTCCCTGATGATGAGTGGTGTTGAGCATCTTTTCATACGTCTGTTGGCCTCTTTTGTCTGTCTTTGGAGAAATGTCTGCTCATGTCTTCTGCCCATTTTTTGACTGGATTATTTGGTTTTTGGGTGTTGACTTTTAGAAGTTCTTTATATATTTTGGATACCAACTCATTACCTGATAGGTCATTTGCAAATATCCACTCCCATTCCATAGGTTGCCTTTGACTTTTGTTGTTTTCCTCTGCCTTGCAGCAGCTTTTTATTTTGATTAAGTCCCAGTAGTTTAATTTTACTTTTGTTCCCTTTGCCTCAGGAGACATATCTTGAAAGAAAGCACCATAGCCAACGCCAAACAAGTTACTCCCTATCCTCTCTTCTAGGATTTTTATGGTTCCGGGTCTCACACACACGGAGGTCTTTAATCCATTTTGAGTTTATTTTTTGTGTGTGGTGTAGGAAAGTGGTCCAGGCTCCTTCTTTTGCATGTAGCTGTCCAGCTTTCCCAACAGACATTGTTCAAGAGACTTTTTCCCACTGGATATTCCTTCCTGCTTTGTCGAAGATTAATCGGCCATATAATCATGGGTTTATTTCTGGATTCTATTCTGTTCTATTGATCTATGTGTCTGTATTTGTGCCAGTATCATACTGTTTTGATGATTAAGGTTTGAAATATAACTTGAAGTCTGGAATTTGTGATGCCTCTAGCTTTCCTTTTCTTTTCTAGGTCAGGATCTTTTGTGGTTCCATTCAAATTTTAAAATAATTTGTCCTAGTTCTGTGAAAAATGCTGTTGGTATTTTGATAGGGATTGCATTACATATGTAGCTTGCTTTAGGCAGTATAGACATTTTAACAATATTCTTCCAATCCATGAGCATGGAATGTCTTTCCATTTCTTTGTCATCTTTAGTTTCTTTTATCGGTGTTTAAAATATTCAGAGTACAGGTCTTGGTACATCTTGGTTAGGTTTATTCCTAGGTATTTAGATTATTTTTGGTGCATCTTATACTCTATTTGATAGACTTTTTCCCCCTATTTTTTTATTTTATTTTATAAAAAACTCCACAAAAACAAAAAACTGCTGGGAATGTCTCCTGGTAAATGTGTGGGACTTTCTCTAGGATAGTGTTTTTGAATACAGGTTCCAACCCATTAGAGATAATAGAATCAATTTCGTTGAGCGTAGTAGAAAATATTAGAGTCCATCAGACATAATATGAGTAAATATTCTGTATTGTGCTCTTAAAAGATGTTTCATGTGGGTACTGAGTTTCAGTGTCAAATGTACCAGATAATGACACATTGTTTTCTACAATGCTTTTTAACAGTTTGTACTTAGAGTAGTGCTTTGTGGAGATTTCCCTTACTCCCTATCTTCACTGTTTGGAATTGTCAGACATTTTGACCAGGCTGGTTGATAGAGAATGGTATTTCTTTGTAGTTTAAAGTGTATATTCCCGGTTACTAATGAGGTTGACCCTATTTTTATGTATTTGTTGATCATTAGAAGTTTCTCATCTCAGTAGTGCTTGTCTTCAGCCTATTTTTCTATAGAGTTGATTCTTTTTTTTTTTTACTGACTTTTGAAACTTTCTGAAATGAATGTTATCATGTGATGTTGTGATATGATATGTTTTAATAGTAATGTTAATCCTTTGGGAGTTTTATCTATATTTTTTACATATATCTTCCTCCATTTTCTGACTCTTTTCATTTTTTTTCTCTACCATAACAAGTTAATTCTTATGTAAACATATTTATTATTCTTTTATGGTTCATCTTTTTTTCGCCAAAGTTTTAATGTCTTGTGGTTTAAATTTAAGTCTTTAATTCATCGGGACTTGGTTTTTATGCATGGTTTTGGGTAGAACTCTTTTTTTCTTTTTCTTTTTCTTTTTTTTTTGAGAAGGGGTATGCAATTAACCCAGCCCTACGTATTGGATAAACACATCTTTTCTGCAATCTGGAATAACACTGCTATCATCTATCATTTTTTTCATGTGTGGGTCTATTCCTGGACTCTCTTCTGTCCTCATGTTCAGTGTGAACACTGATATAATACTGTCTTAATTGCTCTGACTTTAGTAAGTTTCAGTATCTGGTGGTGAAACTCCTCCGGCCTATTCTTCCTAAGGATGACTGTGGTTTTTTCTTATGTCTTTGGATTTCCATAGAAGTTTTAGATTGGCCTCATTAAATTAGGTTTTCTTTTTTTTTTAAAAGGTTTTATTTATTTATTTATTTGAGAGAGAGAGAGAGCAAGAGAGACCACAGAGGGAGAGGGAGAAGCAGGCTCTGCGCCGAGCGGAGAGCCCGATGCGGGACTTGATCCCAGGACCCCAGGATCGTGACCTGAGCCAAAGGCAGATACTTAACCAACGGAGCCACCCAGGTGCCCCTGAATTAGTTTCTAAAGGTCCTCTTTTGGAATTTTCACTGACATTCCATCAGTATAAAGAGAACTGATATCTTTATAAAGTTAATTCTTTCCATCCATAAATACAGTATATCTCTTATTTTGTCTTTGTTAATGTCTTCTACTACTTTTTTCTCCATAAGATATTGCCCATCTTTTATTAAATTTATTCTACCTTTTTTCTTGTGGTAAGTGATTTTTAAGATTAGATTTTCTAAGTATTTGCTGGTTATATTGATTTTGATATATTGCTCTTATATCCAGCCATCATTCTAAACTGTCAGTTATTTTTTTTTTTTTATAAGATTTTATTTAATTGACAGAGAGAAACACAGCGAGAGAGGGAACACAAGCAGAGGGAATGGTAGCGGGAGAAGCAGGCTTCCTGCCGAGCAGGGAGCCCGATGCGGGGCTTGATCCCAGGACCCTGGGATCATGACCTGAGCTGAAGGCAGATGCTTAACGACTGAGCCACCCAGGCGCCCCACTGTCAGTTATTTTTTTAAACTTTCATTATTTTTAATAACATATAGATTATCTTAGTTTAGGTTCTCTCCAGTTTTAAATCTATTTCAGTTACTTACTGAGCTGGCTAGAAAGTGATAGCAGGCATCGTTTTCTTATTCTTAACTTTAAAGGGAATATTTTCAGCATGTCCCCATTAAAAACGTTTTATTGGTACATTTAAAAAAACAAAGGTAAGGGGGCACCTGAGTGGCTCAGTGGGTTAAGCCTCTCCTTTTGGCTCAGGTCATGATCTCAGGGTCCTGAGATTGGGGCTTTCTGCTCAGCGGGGAGCCTGCTTCCTCCTCTCTCTGCCTGCCTCTCTGCCTACTTGTGATTTCTCTCTCTGTGTCAAATAAATAAATAAAATCTTTAAAAAAAAAAAACAAACAAAGGTAAGGATTTTCCTTATTTTTCCTATTTTTTATGAATAGACATTGGGTTTTATTAAATATTTTATCTGCATTGTTCGAGATAGTCGTGGTTTATCCTTTAATCTGTCAGTGTGATGAATTATACTTGCAGATATCTAAAATTAAATCACTCTTGGGGTGCCTGGGACACTTGATCTCAGGGTTTTGAGTCTGAGCCCCATGTTGGGTGTAGAGATTACTTAAAAGGAAAATCTTTAAAAAAAGAAAAACCACTCTTGTTTTCCAGCAGTTAATCTAATTTGTTCATAATATGCTAATTTTATGAGGATATTTGTATGATTCTTAATGTATAGGACTGGTCTATAATTTTCTTTGTGCATCCTTGTCTAGTTTTGGTAACAAGTTATACTTATCTCTTAGCATGAGCTGTGTGTTGCTTTTTTTTTTTCTTTTGAAGAGTTTGTACAAGTTTGGAAGGAAAATTTGTTGAAAAGTTTACTGTTAAATATCTTGGTCTTCTTTTTTCCTCGTGGAAAGATATTTAATTACCGCTTCACTGTTTTTTAAAGGTTTATAGGACTAGCCAGACTTCCTATTTACTCTTGAGTCATTTCAGGCTTGCTTTATTTTTCTAGCTCTTTGACCATTTTGTTCTGTTTTCAGATAAAGCTGTTCATAACTTTCATTTATCTTTTTAATCTCTGCAATATCACCACTTAAATTCCACTTTATTTCCTATTATTGTTTCCTTCTCTCTCTTTCTCTCTCTTTTTAAAAAAATTTTTTTAAGATTTTATTTATTTATTTGACAGAGAGAGATCACAAGCAAGCAGAGCGGCAGGCAGAGAGAGAGGGGGAAGCAGGCTCCCCGCTGAGCAGAGAGCCCGATGCGGGGCTCGATCCCAGGACCCTGAGATCATGACCTGAGCCAAAGGCAGAGGCTTTAACCCACTGAGCCACCCAGGCGCCCCCTCTCCCTCTTTTTTTTTTTTTTTTCCTGGATAAATCCTATAGAGATTTGCTATTTTGTTACTCTTTTCAAAGAATTAACTTTCAACTTTGTTGATTCTGTGTTTTTCTATTAAGTTCTTCCCTTTTATTTTCTTCCTTCTCGTTTCTTGAATTTTATACTGTATATACTTCTCAAGTATTTTCAACCTCTCTTCTAAAATAAACGTTTGAGTTTCCATATTTTTTAAAGTATCACTTTGCTCACAAGTTTGATATTTTATTTTACTTAAGATTTTTATTTATTAATTTGACAGAGACACAGTGAGAGAAGGAACACAAGCAGGGGCAGAGGGAGAGGGAGAAGCAGGCTTCCCACCTAGCAAGGAGCCTGACACGGGGCTCAATTCCAGGACCCCAGGATCATGACCTGAGCAGAAGGCAGATGCTTAACGACTGAGCCACCCAGGCGCCCCTCAAGTTTGATGTGTTAACTGTTCAATTCTCAATATTTTAAATTTCTAGCCACGTCTTTTTGACCTATGAGCTGGTTAGAATTGTCTTAGTTTACAAACCCCATATGTGTGTTTTTTTAAATTTTAACTTTTCAGCTAATTTTCAGCTAATTAGCTGAAAAAAGGCTTTATTTATTGCAATAAAGTTGCAATTTATTGCAACTTAAATTGCATCGGGATAAGAGAACACTATCTGCATGGCATCTCTTCTTTGGTATTTGTCGAGATATGCTTTACAGGCTACTAAGGGGTTAATTTTTGGAAATGCGTACTTATGCACATGAGAAGAATTTATGTTCTTTTTTTATTATGTTACATTAGTCACCATACAGCCCATCAATAGTTTTTGACGTCGTGTTCCACAATTCATTGTTTGCGTGTAACACCCAGTGCTCCATGCAGTCCATGCCCTCCTTAATACCCATCACTGGACTAACCCATCCCCCCCACCCCCCTCCCCTCTGAAACCCTCAGTTTGTTTCTCAGAGTCCACAGTCTGTCCTGGTTCATCTCCCCCTCTGATTCCCCCCCTTCATTTTTCCCTTCCTTCTCCTAATGTCCTCCATGCTATTCCTTATATTCCACAAATGAGTGAAACCATATGATAACTGACTCTCTCTGCTTGACTTATTTCCCTCCGCATAATCTCCTCCAGTCCCATCCATGTTGATGCAAAAGTTGGGTATTCATCTTTTCTGATGGCTGAGTAATATTCCATTGTATATATGGACCATATCTTCTTTATCCACTCATCTGTTGAAGGGCATCTCAGCTCTTTCCACAGTTTGGCTATTGTGGACGTTGCTGCTATGAACATTAGGGTGCATATGGCCCTTTTTCACTACATCTGTATCTTTGGGGTAAATACCCAGTACTGCAATTGCTGGGTCCTAGGGTAGCTCTATTTTTAATTTTTTGAGGAACCTCCACACTGTTTTCCAAAGTGGCTGCACTAACTTGCATTCCCACCAACAGTGGAAGAGGGTTCCCCTTTTTCCACATCCTCTCCAACATTTGTTGTTTCCTGTCTTGTTGATTTTGGCCATTCTAACTGGTGTAAGATGGTATCTTACTGTGGTTTCGAGTTGAATTTCCCTGATGGCTAACGGTGATGAACACTTTTTCATGTGTCTGTTAGTCATTTGTATGTCTTCTTTGGAGAAGTGTCTGCTCATGTCTTCTGCCCATTTTTTGACTTGATTATTTGGTTTGTGGGTGTTGAGTTTGAGTTCTTTATAGGTCTTGGATTTCAGCCCTTTGTAGTGTCACTTGCAAATATCTTCTTCCATTCCATGGGTTGCCTCTTTGTTTTGTTGATGGTTTCCTTCGCTGTGCAGAAGTGTTTTATCTTGATGAAATCCCCAAAGTTCATTTTTGCTTTTGTTTCCCTTGCCTTTAGAAACCTGTCTTGAAAGAAGTTGCTGTGGCCAATGTCGAAGAGGTTACTGCCAATGTTCTCTTCTAGGATTTTGATGGATTCCTGTCTCACATTGAGGTGTTTCATCCATTTAGAGTTTATTTTTATGTATGGTGTAACAGAATGGTCACGTTTCATTTTTCTATATATAGCTGTCCAATTTTCCCAGCACCATTTACTGAAGAGACTGTCTTCTTTCCACTGGATATTTTGTCCTACTTTGTCCAAGATTAGTTGACCATAGAGTTGAGGGTCTATATCTGGGCTCTCTACTCTGTTCCATTGGTCTGTGTGTCTGTTTTTGCGCCAGTACCATGCTATCTTGGTGATCACCGCTTTGTAATAAAGCTTGAAATCAGGCAATGCGATGCCTCCAGCTTTATTTCTCTTTTTCAACATTTCCTTGGTGATTTGGGGTCTTTTCTGGTTCCATACAAATTTTAGGATTGTTTGTTCCAGCACTTTGAAAAATGCCCATGGTATTTTGATCGGGATAATGATTAAATTTAGGGTTCCATGTGTGTCCATCAAATCTGTTAACTTATGTTTTTCAAATCCTCTCTATCTTTACTTTTGTGTGTGTGTGTATGTGTGTGCGCTTTACCTCTCATTAATTAAAAAGAGAAATGGTGACCCTTCTATTATGGTACGTTTTTTTAGGGCTTCCCTGAAGTTCTCTATCTGTTTTGGTTTATATGTTTTGTGATTCTAATCAGGTACATCCAATTCAGAATTCTTAGAGGCTCTTGATGAAGTAGACTTTTTCATTATATTGGGTTCCTCTCTCCCTTATAATGTCTTTTATTGTTTTTTGGGTTTTGTTTTGTTTTTTTTTTTGCCTCAAAGCCTATTTGGGCTAACAGTAATATGATATTAATTAAAAATAGCCTGGTATATGTTTTTTTTTTCTTTTTAATCTTCCCAATTTTTCTCTTATTAATCCATTCACTTGATGGTTTGTGTTGCTTCCAGGTTTTTGTCAACGCAAGTAAAGCTGCTGTGAACATTCATGAGGTGTTGTAGGGGTGTGTATGAATGCAAGTTTTATTTTCTGTAAGGTAGCCTTGCTAGGTCATATGGCAAGTGTATGTTCAAGTTTGTAAGAAACTACCCAGATCTTTTCCATAGGGGCTTTACCATTTTGCATTGCCCTCAGCTCCCAGACATGTGGGAGGGGTTGCTTTACATTCTTTCCAGAACTTAATATGGTGAGATTTGAGATGTGGTGGTGGTGGTGGTGGTGGTATTTTTGCCATGTTAATAGCATTACCTCATTTGGGTATTAATTTGCATTTTCCTAGTAGATAGTGTTGAGAAGTTTTTCCCATGCTTATTTGCATCCATAGATCTTTGTTGATAAATTTTCTGCTCAGATTTTTTGCCTATTTTTTAACAGGATTTTTTTCTTACTCTTGAGTTTGAAAGTTCTTTATATATTCTGGTTATAATTCTTGGGTCATGTATCTGATCTGCAAATATTTTCCCTTTCTGTGGGTTGTCTTTCTGGTTTTTAACACTGCCTTTTTTAGAGCAAAAGCTTTTAGTTTTGATGAAGTTTAATGCATCAATTCTTTTTCTTTTATGGATCATCCTTTTGATACCATATCTAACAACTCATTGCCTAACCCCAGGTCAAAGATATTTTCTCATATATCTTCTTAAGAAGTTTTATAGTCTAATTTTTATACTTAGATGTGTGAACTATTATGAGTTAGTTTTTTTTTTTTTTTAAGATTTTATTTATTTGACAAGAGAGAGATCACAAGTAGGCGGAGAGGCAGGCAGGGAGAGAGAGGGGGGGAGGGAAGCAGGCTCCCCGCCGAGCAGAGAGCCCAATGTGGGGCTTGATCCCAGGACCCTGAGATCATGACCTGAGCTGAAGGCAGAGGCTTTAACTCACTGAGCCACCCAGGTGCTCCTATTATGATTTAGTTTTTATATGTGATGTGAAGTATGTATGAGTCAAGGTTCATATTTTTGCGTGTGAATATTCAGTTTTCTCAGAACAATGTTGGAGACTCTATTTTTCTCCTTTGAATGACCTTTGCACTGTTGTCATAAGTCAGTTGGTTATATTGTCTAGATCTTATTTATTCTATCCTGTTGTTCTTTCTGTCTTTTTACCACCACACTCTTTCGATGACTTAAAGAAGTCTTAACATTAGGTATTAAGTCCTACAAATTTATTTTTTTCTAGAAATCATTTTAGATCTTCTACTTCCTTTCTAGTTTTATATCGATTTTATATTCAGTTTGGCTGTATCTAAAAAAAATCCTGTTGAAATTTTGATTGGGACTGCATATAATCTATAACTAACTTTTGAATCTTGGTATCTTTATTATGTTGCATTTTCCAACCCACACAGTATGTATCTCCATTTATTTAGAGCTTCTTTGATTTGTCATAAGCATTTTGCAGTTTCCAGCATACACCTTCAGTACATATTTTGAAAGATTTGTGCCCAAGTTTTTTATTTTTTTTTTTGTAGCAGTTCTCAATGCCATTTAATTCTTAATCTCAGGATTCCTGTGTTCATTACCAGTATATGGATGTAAATTTTATTTGTGTATGTTTACCTTATGTCCTACAACCCTGTTGAACTCATTTGTTAGTTTTAGGTATTTTTTTCCCTGTAGATTTTTTGGCATTTTCTACATAGACAGTAATGTCATCTGTAAGTAGGGATGTTTAAATTTGTTCCTTTCAGATCTATTTGCTTTTTATTTACTTTTCTTGCTTTATTACACTGACTCAGACTTGTGGCACCATGTGGGATGAGTGTCAAGGTCAGACACACTTGCCTCGATCTCTATCTTAGGGAGCAAGACATCTAATCTTTCCCCATTAGCTAAGATGTTAACTGTAAGATTTTTTGGCTTGATTTTGTGGGAGAAGCAGGGGGAAGCAGGCTTCCTGCTGAGCAGAGAGCCCAATGTGGGGCTCGATCCCAGGACCCTGGGATCATGACCTGAGCCTAAGGCAGAGGCTTTAACCCACTGAGCCAACCAGGAGCCCCGGTGAATAATTATTTTTATATATTACTGAATTCTATTTGGTATTGTTATGTTAAGGATTCATACACCTATATTCATGAGGAATATTAGTCTATAATTATTATTATTATTATTATTATTTTACTGTTCTTTGGTTTTGGTTCAAAAGAATATTCCCTTCATAAAATGAATTGAGAAGCGCTCCCTTCTCTTCTGTATTCTGGAAGAGATTGGGTAGATGTGGTGTTAATTCTTTTTTAAACATTTGGTAGACTTCTTTTGTGGAGACTTCTGGACCTGAAGATTTTGGGGGCTGGGGGGACTTAATAGTACAATTCAACTTTCTGCTATTAAAGGGCTATTCAAATTGCCTATTCCTGGGGCACCTGGGTGGCTCAGTTGATTGTCTGCCTTCAGCTCAGGTCATGATCCCAGGGTGCTGGGATCAAGTCCCATGATGGGCTCCCTGCTCAGTGAGGAGCCTGCTTTTCGCCCTCTCTCTGCCATTGCCCCTGCTTGTGCTCTCTCTCTCTGTCAAATAAATAAATAAAATCCTTAAAAAAACAAAAACAAATTGTCTATTCCTTTTTTTTTTCTTCAAATTTATTTGACAGAGAGAGAGAGAGAACGCACAGGTGGGCAGAGTGGTAGGCAGAGGCAGAGGGAGAAGCAGGCTCCCCGCTGAGCAGAGAGCCCAATGCTGGGGCTTGATCCCAGGACCCTGGGACCATGACCTGAGCCAAAGGCAGGTGCTTAACCAACTGAGCCACCCAGGCGCCCCTTAAAATCATCTTATTCTTATTGGGTTTATTGTGGTAGTTTGTGTTTTTTTGAAGAATTAGTCTATCTCATGTAAATTGTTACATTTACATGTATAAGGGTGTTCAAAGACATTTAGACTTTTATAGGGTTCTGTAGTGATTGCTCCTGTTTGACTCCTATTATTATTCACTCCTAATTTATTTTCTGTCTTTTCAGTTGTGTTACAGTGTACTTCAATTGTACTTATTTTTTCAAAGAACCAGCTTTATCATTGATTTTTTCTTTTATTATCTTTTTTTGTTTTAAATTCGTTCATTTCTGCCCTTCATGCTGTCCGTCCTTCTCCTTTTTTTGGATTTATTTTGGTCAACTTTTTATAGGTGTTGCAGTAGGAACTCAGATTTTAATTTGAGAATGTTTCTTTTTTTATTTTTTTAAGATTTTATTTATTTATTTGACAGAGAGAGAGACAGAGAGGGAACACAAGCAAGGGGATTGGGAGAGGGAGAAGCAGGCTTTCCGCTGAGCAGGGAGCCCGATGTGGGGCTGGATCCCATGACCCTGGGATCATGACCTGAGCTGAAGGCAGAGGCTTAACTACTGAGCCACCCAGGTGCCCCTGAGAATGTCTCTTTTTTGAATGTATGGATTTGGTGCTGTCAATTTCCCTCTTAGCACTGCTTTGGCCATATCCAACATTTTGATACATTGTATTTTCATTTTTATTCAGTTCGGTATTTTTTTTATTTCTCTTGAGACTTTCTCTTGGACCCATGGATTTAGAAATGTTTTGTTTTGTATCCAAGAATTTGGATTTTCCAGTATTTCCTTCCTATCCTTCTGTTACTAATTTCTATTCTGATTCTCCTGTGGTCAGAGAGTACATCATATATGATTTCAGTTATTTCAAGTGAATTGAGATTTGTTTTAAGACCCCAGATATTGTCTATCTTGGTATGTGTTCCATGAGCCCTGGAAAAGAATGTGTGTTCTGTGATGTCGAATGGAATGTCCTGTAAATGTCAATTCAATTCTACTGGTTAATGGAGTTGTGTGTTCTTACTTAGGCTTCCTAATTTTTTGTATCTGGTTAGTCTGTCAGTTGTTCAAAGAGGGGGTTTTGAAGTCTTCAATTGTAAATGTGGATTTGTCTCCTTTTCTGTATGTTCTTGCTTCACATGTTTTGTAGTTTTGTTGTTTAGTTCACCTGCATTTAGGATTGCCGTGTCTTCCTGGTAGATTGTCCTTTTATCATTATATTATGCTCCTTTCTGTCTCTGGTCATTTTCCTGTATTGAAATCTTCTTTGTATGTTCGTGTAGCCATTCCTGCTTGCTTCTGACTGCTGTTTACATGGTATATTTTTCTACAACTTTACTTTCATTCTACTTACAGAATTATATTCAAAGTGAGATTCTTATAGGCAACATATTTTTAAAAGGTTTTATTTATTTGTTTGATAAATAGAGAGCGAGAAAGCTTAAGTGGGGGGAGTGCCCGAGGGAAAGGGAGAAGCAGACTCCCTGGGGAGCAAAGAGCCTGATGTGAGGCTCAGTCCCAGTACCCTGGAGTCATGACCTGAGCTGAAGGCAGATGCTTAACTGACTGAGCCACCCAGGTGCCCCTAGACAACATATTTTTAATCCACTCTGCCAATCTCTATCTTTTAATTGACATATTTAGGCCATTTACATTTAACATAAGTCTGGCTATCTTAAGGCTTAAGTCCATTTCATTTTCTATGTTTTTTTTTTTTTCCTGTTTTTCATTATTTTGTTTTTCTTTCCTTCTGGGTTAGATTACACTTTTATTTCTTTAAGGAGCTTTTGAGTGTATCTCCTTATGTAGCTGTTTTAGTGGTATTACATATACATATACCTTGTCATACATAGTATACTGGTACCATTATTTGACCAGTTTGAGTGAAATCTAGAAACTTGATCCCTTTAAGCCCCTTTACCCTCTCTCAATTATGATAATATTGTATTAAATATTTCCTCTACATACATTTAGAGCCATATACACAATGTTATAAATTTTGCTTCAGCCGTCAATTTAAAAGACTCAAGAGGAAAAAGAAGGCTATTTTACTTACTGTTTTTGGTCACCAGGATTTTTTTTTCTTCCTGATACTTCAAGGTTGTTTTGTTTACCATTTCTTTTTTATTGTTTTTTAATTAGAACTTCTTTAGCAGTTCTTTAAGGCAAGCCTGCTGATGACACATTTTGTTAGTTTTCTTTTATCTGAGAATATCTTGATTTTTTTTCCGTAGGATATTTTCACTGAGTATAGGATTGTAGATTAGCAGTTAGTTCTTTTCTTTCAGTACTTGAAAAATGGTATGCCACTTCCTTCTGTAGTCTGTAATTTCTCATCAGAAATCTGTAATTTGAATGATTTCTCCTCTGTTAGTAAGGTATCATATTTGTCTCTCTGCTGTCAAGTCTTTACCTTTAGTTTCAGAAATTTGACTGTGAGTCTTGGTGAAAACTTCTTTGTGTTTACCCTGTTTGGGTTTGCTCAGCATCTTGGCTATTATGTCCTTTGCCATATTTGAGGGAGTTTTCAGCTGTTATTCTTTTGAGTACTTTTTCAGCCCTACCTTCTTTTCCCTCTTCTGGGACTTTGATGACATAAATATTTAATCCTCTGTTATAGTTCCACAGTTCCCTTGTTTTTGTTTGTTTTTTGTTTGGTCTATTTTTGTTTGGTCTATTTTTTTATTTGGTTTATTGTTTTTTTGTTTGGTCTATTTTTGTTTGGTCTATTTTTACTCTATTGTTTAGACTAGGAAATTTCTCTTGTGCTTTCTTCCAGTTCACTGGTTTTTTTCTTTGCTTCCTTCTTTTTGGAGTTGAATCTGTGCTGGGATTTTTCAGTTTAAATTATTGCATTTCTCAACTCTAAAATTTTCATTTTGGCCTTTTCTAATCTTCTGGTTTTGACATTTTCTGGTTTTTTGTTTGTTTTGAGCATCAAGACATCTTCACAATGAATGCTTTATATTTTTTTTTAAGATTTTATTTATTTATTTGACAGAGACCACAAGTAGGTAGAGAGGCAGACAGAGAGAGAGGACAAAGCAGGTTCCCTGCCGAGCAGAGAGCCCAATGCGGGGCTCGATCCCAGAACCCTGAGGTCATGACCTGAGCCAAAGGCAGAGGCCCTAACCCACTGAGCCACCCAGGTGCCCACAGTGAATGCTTTAAAGTTCAAACATCTCTATCATTCTACTTTTGGCATTGATTGTCTTCATTCAATTTGAGATCTTTCTGATTCTTGATGTGATAAGTCATTTTTGATTGAACCTTGAGTGTTATATTATATTATGAAATTCTAGGTTTTATTTAAACTCTCTTTTAGCTGATGTTCTCTGATGTCATTCCAGCAGGGGAAGGGAGAATTCTGCTTTGTTATTGCCAGGTGGAAATACAAGTCCAGGTTTACCACGTAGCCTTCACTGGCTACCACTCCCCCAAGAGGGTGGTGCTGCTCATTACTGCTGGGTGGGAGTGGAAATCTGGCTCCCCATTGGGCCTTCACCGATACCTTCCTGACCGGGAGGGGTGGGATGGATTCATTCGCTATGGCTCCCCACTTGGTTTGTTTTGATGCTGTGGCAAAGGATGATTTTGTTACTACTGGATGGTGGTGAAAGTCCTGACTCCCTGCTAAGCCTCCTGGTACACCACCTCCACAGGGAGGGAGAAGGACGTCTTGTCACCACCAGATGAGGGTAGATATGTGGACTGCTCATGTGGTTTCCACTGCCCAACAGTGACAAATGTCCCAGCTCCACACTCAAATGTCTCTGACGCTACACTGGCCAGGAGGTGGGGAGGGTTGAGTGCCTTGGGTAGCAAGGGTGGAAGGCTAGGCTGCCTTCCCAGCATTTGCTGGTATGGGTGGGTTAGGACAACAGCTTTTTATTTGTTTTTGGGTTTTTTTTTTTTTTTCCTGTAGCATTTGGCTCAAGTGAGCAATTATTGTCTATAAACATTTTCAATCTTGCCAGGTTGCTTCTTTCCTGATCCTTTGGCTACAGAGACCTGGCTTTTGGGGGGCTTGTTTTGGCTGTCCTCACTGGTATTTCGGTTCACAGCTTCTAAAGCTCCACGTGTGGAACATGTGAAGCAGAAATCCCCACCCCTCCGTGCCATTTATCGGGTCTGGTGGTACCTAGTCAGTCTGCCTTGTGTCCACCTCGCAGAGTTTTCTTGTTAGTTTTTTTTTTTTTTTTGAAAGATTTTATTTATTAACTTGACAGAGAGAGATCACAAGTAGGCAGAGAGGCAGACAGAGAGAGAGGAGGAAGCAGGCTCCCTGCTGAGCAGAGAGCCCAATGCGGGGCTCGATCCCAGGACCCTGAGATCATGACCTGAGCCGAAAGTAGAGGCTTTAATCCACTGAGCCACCTAGGTGCCCCTCTTGTTAGTTTTATACATAAGGTCCCAGGGTTTTGTTTTTACTTAGTGAGGGGGTGTAAGTGAAATTTATTCACTCCATCCTCCCAGAAGCCGAAGTCTTCACACTGTTACTTCAGTGTATCATTTGTTCTTCAGCATCTCATACAAATGTCACAGTCTTCAATAATTCTGGTCATTGAACTTCTGCAGGCTCTCCGTATGTTATTTCTTCTTTCTCTGTACCTTTAGTGTTGACAATTTGTTTTCATGGGAATTTGCAGTTTATATGCGAGAGCGTGAGAAGGAGAGACTCCCAGAGACATAGAGAACACACCTATGCGAGGGAAATCGTTGACTGAACCTTATCTGCGAGATTCTCCAGACGAGAAATTGAGGCTGCTTTCGCTCCAAAGAAGATTCTCATTCTCCCCAGACGTGATGCCGATAGGGTTGCTAATAGGTTGGGGCCGCGTCAGCCTGTGTCGAAGTTCTTTCTCAGAACGTGTTCATCTCTGGTTCAAGCCCCCCACTTTCTGGTGGGGCTGCCTAACCCTCGGTTGTCCCAACTCTGTGGTGGCATTTGCGTTTGTCACCAGAACTCATTTGTTCTCTTCTTCTTTGCTGTTTATTGATCCCTGCTCAGACTTCTGTTACTTCTACTTGCTTATCTGGTGGAAGCTATGGGGTACAGGTTGGAGAACATGCCTAATTCTGTTACTTAAAAAGAATGGAAAGAAAGAAACTGACAGCGTTTGCTGTCTTTCATCCTGATTCGAGTCTGCAGGGGCTCTTGTTTGCCAGAGGATTTACTGAGCCCAGAGGTCAGTCCCGGGATTGTCCGTATTTTCTCTTTATTAGAAATCTTTGCTACTCGTGTCTGTTTCTCTAGTCTCCCCATGAACTGAGAGAGTGGGGAATAAGAAAGAGACTATGTTCCTAATTTTTTTTTTTTACTGATATGTTTCTCAATTTTCTCCCTAGGGCAGAAAAGACTGAAGTTCTGAGCGAAGACCTGCTTCAGGTAAGGTCGTCACCAGCCCCTCACATACAGACACCGAATATGTCTTCTCATTACAACTTGAGCCATTCCCACAGCTGTTTCAACCGCTCAGACTGCTCTTGGTGCAATTTCTGTAGACACAACCTTTTCTCCTTTACGGTCTTTAAGTACCAGTTTACATCAGCATTTTTCGGGAGACATGGCAGTCATTTGAGCGCAGGGCTCACAGAGAGCTCCTGAGACTGCCATTGCCCGCCCCCCTCCGGTTCTCCAGCATTGGGTGTTGTCTCCCCAGCAATGCTTGTCTCTGCAGAGCACGGGCCGGACTCCCCTCCCACAGTCGTCCGGATCGATGGCCCCACCTCTCTTGACCTTGCAGTGATGCACCTCCCACTGCTCTGTCTGCAGGTGGAGAAGCGCCTGGAGCTGGTGAAGCAAGTGTCCCACAGCACGCACAAGAAGCTCACTGCATGTCTCCAGGGTCAGCAAGGGGCCGAGGCCGACAAGCGCTCTGTAAGTGCTTTCCTACCCGGGCCCCACCGGCAGCCTCACCCCTGCAGGACAGGGGACCCACTCCCGGGGCCTCGTTTGGTGGGGCTGTGTCATCTCTCCGGCCATTTCTGTGTCTGCCAGTTGACAGGTGTTTCTGCGGTCCAATAGCCCCTTCCTACCTCTTTCTGCCCTTGAACCTGCCTGAAGCATCCCCCGCCCTGAGCAGGCAGAACATGGTCCCTCTCTTTGTTCTCCCTGCACTGGGCATCCAGGGTGCGCTTGGGAGTCCGCCGTTAGGGGAGATTAAAGCTCAGTGTGCCTCCATGGCACCGTAATATCTCACGGGAAAAATTATTATTTTTTTACGCTATGGTTTTGGAGGTGACAGGTGACCTTTAAAGATCCTGGGACAAGGATTTTCCCTGTACCGAAACAGTTACAGAGAGCCTGCCAAGTGAAGGTATCCTAGCGTATTTGCATGTGACCTACATTACTACCACCGGCGTTGCGTATTATGATTCTCTTGAGCAGTCCTTGCTGGAAACAGTCATCGTCGCTCGCTCGCTTTCCCTCTTGACCTCCTGCCCCACCCCCAACTCCACCAAAGCTTAAAATATATTCTTAGATGTTCCTTTTGGCCCTATGACAAGGGATCTGCAATCTGGGACGTTTCATTCGTCCTTGAGTTTAGAGTCGACACATTTGGTGTCTGCTTGTCTCTGACCTGCCATTACTGTTGACTTCTGGTTGCCAGTGGTCTCTCTGAGTGCACCCACCCCACCCCCCGCCCCCAGCTTCTGTGGCCGCCTTTCTAGTGACGGTCATGTGGTGTTTCATCCTTGTCCCATGCTACAGTACAAGACCCGCTCTACCTGCCTTGTCCATCATTCTGTCTTCTTACCAGCCCTGGTGTCATTTGTTTTTGTTTTTTAAGTATCCATTTTACCTTTTTTTTTTTTTATTATTATTGTTATGTTAGTCACCACACAGTCCATCATTAGTTTTTGATGTCATGTTTCATGATTCATTGTGTGTAACACCCTGTGCTCCATATAATCCATGCCCTCCTTAATACTCATCACTGGGCCAACCCATTCCCCCACCCCGCTCCTCTCTAAAATGCCTGGTTTGTTTCTTGGAGTCCACAGTCTCTCATGGTTCACCTCCCCCTCTGATTCCCCCCCTTCGTTTTTCCCTTTCTTCTCCTAATGTCCTCCATGCTACTCCTTATATTCCACAAATAAGTGAAACCATATGATAATTGTCTTTCTCTGCTTAACTTATTTCACTCAGCATAATCCCCTCCAGTTCCAACCATGTTGATGCAAATGGTTGATACTCATCCTTTCTGATGGAGACGTAATATTCCATTGTATATATGGACCACATCTTCTTTATCCATTCATCTCTTGAAGGAGCCGAGATGCCCTTCAACAGACAGTTGGTGTTTTCTTTCTTAATATTCTCAGCAGGAATCTCTAACGTGTGGTAGAAATGAAACGTTCATGGGTTTGGAAAATGTCTATGGCAGTAATTCTGTGTGTGTGGGGAATTTCAGCAAGGGGAACCTGAGTGGTCTACAGGGAGAGTCTGCAAAATTGCTTTGGACGTGAGACCCATTCACTAAATAAACATCGAAGGCGGGACTCTAGGAGATCGATGTTTTGGGTAGGAGCCTGCTGCCCTGCCTGGCCATGACCCACTTCCTTTCATTTGTTCTAAGAAGTACTGTTTTTAAAATAACTGGTCTATGATACAGAATAGTTTAGAATCGGGAGTTGCAACTGACTGTTATTGAAGAGGGTTGAAACTGGCCTTTGATGTTGGTAGGTTGATTACTACTAGCGTTATTTTTTCTGGGATGAAGTGAAATTGCCTAGATGTGTCAGGTTTGAATTGAATTTAGGGTCTTGCAAACTCTATCATTTAGGAGGCATTTGGGTCCCTACATGTTCTAAGAGATAGGATATTAATAGAAAATTAAAAAAAAAAATTTAAGATCTGGTGAGGCCAACAGCTCTGGGGATCATTGGCTTTGAAAAACACAAGTTTGATGGGGGGGTGCACCCTGTGTCATGCAGGGCCGTAAGGAGAAACACCGGAGTCACTCAAGATAGAAGGAAAAAAATACGGGCAAGAGACATGATTGTGCTTCCGCCTGGGAGGAATGGATGAGGCAGGATAATCCTAGGCCTAGGATTGGCTTGTTTGAGGAACTCAGCAGGCTCTCATCCCTGGTTGTCTGGTACCTGGCCCTCAGGGGGTTAGAGCAGGTGGACGATGACCTGGAGAATGAGAGCCCCATTAAAGAGTAGTTGGGGTTGGGGCGCCTGGGTGGCTCAGTCGTTAAGCGTCTGCCTTCGGCCCAGGTCAGATCCCAGGGTCCTGGGATCGAGCCCCGCATCGGGCTCCCTGCTCTGCAGGAGGCCTGCTTCTCCCGCTACCATTCCCTCTGCTTGTGTTCCCTCTCTCGCTGTGTTTCTCTCTATCAAATAAATAAAATCTTTAAAAAAAAAAAAAAAAAAAAGAGTAGTTGGGGTATAGGCTGTGGATTGGTTGGTTTCCATTTGACAGGCACGTTCGTGGGTTAGTTGCCATTAGTCAACTAACATAACTAACATAGCTAACATAACTAACCAATAGACATTAGTTAGTTAGCATTAGTTGACCCTGGCAGAGGCAGTTCCTCCAGGGTCAGCAGCTCACCAGATGTCAAAACCTCAGAATACAACAAATAGAAGACATAGTTAACACTATGGTGGACGATGGCCATTCTAGTTAACACTGATTCATTGCGACTTCAGCAAAAAGGCACTTACTATATCACTTTATGACATGTCTGAAGTAGTGGTTCCCGAGGTATATTCATCAGCTTTGGGTCAGCGGTTCTACATTGTTCTGGCTCCTCCCAGTTGTAATGTGGCTGCTGCAGCTCCAGACATCACATCTTCGTGTAACTGCATCAAAGGCAGAAAGCATGAGGGGGGGTGGTAGGACGATGACCTATCTTTGCATGCTTTTTGTTGTTGTTGTTCATTTTCATCAGGGAGAAAAAAATCTTTCCCAGAAGAATTTCTTTTATGTCTCCCTGCCAGGGAGGCTGAGGAAGTGGATATGTGTCAGAGAGAAATGGGGTTGCCTTGGCTGGCCGTGAGGCACCTTCTGGGAACACACGTTAACGGGCTTCTGTTGGCAGAGAGGGCACATAGTTGCTGTGGTCAGGCCCTGAGGATTATATCCACATTAATAAAGTGATTGCCGTGTGAGCTGGACACCCATGCGGTTGACCTGGAGGAAGTCTGTGCTGGAAGGGTGCTCAAGTATTTATAGGTTAGTGATTTCCCTGTGCAGACTTCACGTGTTTGATTGGGTCAATGATTTCTTGAGCTGACCAGTCTTTTCATGTCCTCATAGGACTGAATATAGGACCCAGCTGAAAAGAAAGTCAGAGAGCTGTTTTAAATATTGAACAGCCATAGACTAGCAGGAGAAAAATGTCCAAAGCTATGACTCAAATACATTCTTCCAGTTTTTTTCTAAAGTAACACATCAAGGGATTCAATAGAAGACATGACACTTATTAATTGCCTCGGGTACTGAAATATGTACTCGGTTCTTTGAGATTATTAGGTCAGCAGATGTGTCAAGATCTAAGGAAGAGGCGAAAAGAAAAAGATTGAAAGTGAGGAACTTAAAAGTTGAAGAGGGCAAAGTGGGAGTGAGGGAAGTAATGAACGAACACTAAATAGGGAGGTTGGGTGTGAAGAGAGGGTCAAGAGGTAAATACAGAGAAGAAAGTGATGGGGGCCAGCGGGAGGGTGGGGAGGAGGAGAGTGACATGGGTAGAAGGGGAGTGAGAGGTACCAGCTTCGGATTAGGGATTGAATAAGTCACAGGGATGAAAGGCACAAAATAGGAAATATAGTCAGTGTATTGTAATGGTCCCGTATGGTGACAGACGGTAACTATGCTTCTGGGGAGCATAGTGTGTGTGTATATCCCATTGTTCAGTCGCTGTACACCCGCAACTAGTGTGACATTGTGTGTCATCTCTACTAAAGTAAGAAAAGAAAGAGAGAGAGGTTCAAGAGATGGTTGTCCTCTGAGGGAATGAGGCCAGCTGAAGCAAGCAACTGGAGTCCTAGCATCTCAGAATGGAAAGGGACTTTAAGAGGGTCCTGGTAGGGGTGCCTCGGTGGCTCCGTCGTTAAGAGTCTACCTTCAGCTCAGGTCATGATCCTGGAGTTTAAGGATCGAGCCCTGCATCAGGTAGAGAGTTGGGCGGGGAGTCTGCTTTTCCCTCTGCCCCTCCCCCCTCTCGTGCTCGCTCTCTCTTTCAAATGAATGAATGATTGATTGATTGATTGATTTTAAAAAAGACAATATCCAGGTAGCGTGGGGCATTTTATCAGAGCACACGGCAGCTTGTTGCTTTTTTGCCACTTCTTTTTAAACAAGCTCATTAGCCCTTTAGCAGTTTAGTGCAGTTTCTGACACCAGAGATTTTATCCTACGCCTCTAAAGGTTTGGCTCTAAAAGCTGGGGCTGGCCATCACCTGGGAGTGGACAGAGATGAGGAGTTTTGTGGCCGTGTCACCTGAGTGACCAGAGTGGGGTTATTTGGTGAACATGGAGTTAACCTAGATTCCTTATGTGGGATGGAGAAACGAATCAGGTTTCCATTTTGCTTCTTGTAGTCCAGGCTAATCGCCGTCGAATTCACTTAAGACCATAAGCATAAGGAAAGTGTTTGGTTTTTCACCATCCTTGCATTTCTTGTGGGGAAGGCACATTCAACAAATACACCATCAGCGGGAGTCCTTCTCTAACTTCCTCACTGAATACTTGGAAAGCACCATGTCCACCATGCAAAGGGGGTGCATCTGTCAAGTGCTGAGTGAACCTAGCAGGAACCCCATCTTCCGGAAGCTCAGTCTTCCAAGGAAGCAGCCGGTACACAGAGTCATTAGTTCCTCAGATAAGGTTTCAGGGCAAAGAAGAAGAGCTCACTAGGAATTAAATAGTGAAAGTGTCTATGAGGAAGTGGCCTTTGAGGGCAGCAGAAGGTAAGACAGCCCAAGGGATGAGGCCGCTGCTAGGACAGGGGACAACAAGTGCAGAATTTTCAGAGATGGGAAGGAGTCCAGGGCATCTTTGAGAGACACAAAGGCGGCCAGTGACTAGAGTATGGACAGCGACAAGGAAGGGGTCAGAGATGGGAATGTGGGGACTCCATCGCACCTTAGAAGCCAAGGTAAGGATTAGGACTTTATCCCACAGAGCAGCGGGAGTCATCACCCCTCCTGATTAGGAGGGGCATGGTCTGATTTATTAGCAATTGTGTGATAAATGGATATGTGGGGGTAGAGGCTATGGTGGAGGTAAGGGACAGACAAATATGAGAGCCACCAAGGTGAGAAGCATTGGGACCAAGGAAGATGGAGAGAAACCAGCAGATGGGGTAGATACATGAGGTAGAACATAGAGGACTTGAGTTGACGTCAGGGTGTTAGGATTAGAAAGGGCTTTCATGATCTCCGGCTTGAGCAGCTCTTGACTCCATAAGATTTGATGAGATCATCTAAGGAGACAAATGGCCCTTGCGTCAAGAGCCCCAGAACCTGCAGCATTTTAAGGCCCAACAGGAGTTGGATCTAGCAAAGGCGGAGCAGTCAAGAATAGTACAGGAAATACACTCCCTACTCACTTGTGACTCCCAGACGTTACCTTGTATTTTTCTCTTTCCCCACCCAGAGTTTCAGAAGGTCCCACCTGCTCTTCCTCCAGACAATTTCCATTGCCTTCAGTATTTGCCACCCTGGTCCAAGCACACATCCTCTCTGGCCCAAACAGCGCCAACTCTGGTAGGGTCCTCTGCTCCTCCTCAACCCTGTCCCCTTCATAATCCATTCTCCGCATGGAGATCAGGTGGGGCCACCATCCTGCAGAAATCCCACCAAAGGATTCCCATTGTAGAGTCAAATTTCAGCTCCTTACCAAGGCCCTTGGACCCTCATGATGTTCCTTTGCCTGCATCTCTGAGCTCGGCTCTTGCTCCCACCCCCATCATCTCTGTCCCCACGGCACTGACCTGCCACGGAACACGGACATGCCCACCACTTTTTTCTTTTCCGATTCTCAGCCCTGGAATTCTCAGGATGGCTCCCCTTCCCAACTGATGTTTGTCCCTTTCCTCCCCCAGTCCCATCACCCCATTTTATTTTCTTCAGAGCACATATTATTATCCGAAATCATTATGATCACTCCCTGTCACTGATGAGTTCCATGGAGCAGGGATCTTGTCTTTCCATCACGGCTGTATTTTTATATGCCTAGAACAGGGCCTGCCACAGGGTAGGCAAGGCTAAAAATACATTTGTGTCATGAATGGATGGCCCATGAGTATTTTAGGCACAGAACCTGCCGAATGTGTCAGCACGCCACTCTGTATCTTTCCTGTTCTTTACAGAAGCAATTTAGCATGACGAATGTGCATTTAAGCTCTGGAAGCTTGACTGCCTAGGATTGAAGTCCAGCTCCCCTGCTTCCTGATTGTACCTGACCTTGGACAAGTCCATTAGCTCTGGAGGCCCCAGTTTCCTCATCTGGGAAATGGTAATAACAGTAATGAATTTCTACCGAGTAAGGTTGTTTGAGAGTTCAACCCAGCACGCCTGGCACGATGCTTAACATAAATAAACCTTAAAGAAGTAGAACCTGCTGCCATTATCACGGCCCCATTGTTTGGCTGAAATGACCTTCAGGAACTCTTGACCCTGAGCAGCACGCCTGGGCTGTGCCTTTTTGGGAATGAACCCCAGGAGAGCTACTTGCCTGGGCTTGGAATTAGAGGAGAGTAGATAGCAGTTTTCAGAATTAGAGTGTGTGTGTGTTTTGGGGAAACAGAGTGGATATTAGGATTGGACTTTCTGTCTTTGGGTCATCCTCCAAACTGTGTTGCTTCTGCCCGAGATACCTTAGAAAAGTCATCTCAGAAAAGTCAGATCGATAACTTCCAAGCCCTGGAACATTCTGTCTTCCCTAACCTCAATTCTTCAGGTTCTATCGGTGCTCTAGAATCAGGAGCAAGATTATTTTAATACCTTCTCTTTGATCTGTAACATCGCCGGCTGGGATGAAGCTCGCTAAGTAAGGTCTTTTTACCCGGGCACTCATATACCCCTGATCCCGGTTCATAAAGGGAGACCAATTTCAGCTGCTTTTGCAGATCATTGAGTAGTTTAATCCTTCCTGCTATCCTTTACACAAAGAGACTCAGTGTCCTTGTCCATGAAGTTGGGGGTAAGCAGACGAGGGTGGAGGGGGGGTGGAGAAAGTAGGTAATACCTCGGGTATAGGCAGTCATGAGGTTCAGTAATGTACCTGCCATCTACCGAACCCTCAATTTTTCCTTCGTCTCAGAGAATCTCTTTAGAAATACAACTAATTTGTAGTCTTTTGTGGATTACAGTTCATTAACTTCTCTTCCGCCATCTTTGATTACAGACTGTCACTATCCCCTTTTTGATATGAAGGGACACTGCCTGGATTCATTTCTTCCTTCCTCTTTTTGCTTGGTGGCTTCCTTCTCACCCCTCGATTTCAAAAGCATCCGTACAAATAAAAACAAATCATTTATTTCCACCAAGGTTTTTGCCCAGTTGACCCCCTTCACTCCTGCCCTTGGAATCCCAGCACACAAATTCATGCTCAGCCTCTCTCCTAGAGGGGATTCGTTCTCCTGAGAGCCACCTGTGCCACACGCCGAGACCCTGGGTTGGGACGGTTACACCATCAGTGGAGGACTTGTTCAAATAAATTTTCTCATCTTCGTTCCTGTGATCTATGTAGCCATTAAAAAAAGAAGAAGAATGAGACACCTCTGTGTGTCATGATGGCAAATGACCCAAGAGGTGTCTGTACACAAAAAGGAAAGCAAGGTGCAGAGCGGTGGGTATGGTACGTTAGCATTTGTCGGGGGAGGAGTGTATTTACTAAAAATAGACATGCACGTACGTATAATTGGATCCGCTTAGAGTGTTTAGGGAAGGATATACAAAAGACCGGTCACTGTCATGGTCTCCAGTGAGGGGCACTAGGTTGTCCAAGAGTCAAGGATGGGAGGGACATCAGCTGTTGTAAACATTCTAGTGACTTTTGAGTTTTGTACCGTACACATGTGTTTCCTGGTCAGAAATTAAACTGTTAAGAGTGTTGGCTTGAAAACTGGCCCTTATACACAAGAGGGCAAGGAGAGACCAAAGGAAGAGACAGACCACTCCAGGTTTCGTAGGTGGCAGGTTTAAGAAGCAAGGGAGCTTAGGGGCGCCTGGGTGGCTCAGTTGGTTGAGCGACTGCGTTTGGCTCAGGTCATGATCCCGGAGTCCTGGGATCAAGTCCCACGTCAGGCTCCCGGCTCAGCGGGGAGTCTGCTTCTCCCGCTGACCCTCTCCCCTCTCATGCTCCCTCTCACTCTCTTTCTCTCAAACAAATAAATAAAATCTTAAAAAAAAAAGAAAGAAAAAAAAGAAACATTATGTATGAAGTTTGTCTTGGGACAGTTGGGACAGTCTTGGGTCACAAGACTAGTAGATCCCCACACCCACCTGCCAAATCTTAAAAGTTTATGAACACACTTTAACTGGATTCGGTCATGTATACACCCAGATGGTCTCAGCAGCACCTTACTCTCCCAGGGCCGTGTCCTTGGGGCAGCTTCTAGCTTGGGCAAGACCGGGGAGGAGGGGGCGAGGAACCTCTGATTGCCTGGGTCCAGCTCACGAGTCCGTCACTGGTCCCATGCGCTCAGTGACCTCCTCCAGCAGGTAGCTAGCTAGCTAGACAGGACAAACAGCGAGAGAGAGAAAGGTTATTCTCTGAATTAAAAGACCATCCAAACAGGAATAACTCTTACTTTATGATACTGTGTCACCGAATGCTACCCTCTTTGCCACCTGAAAGCCTCTCAGAGTCATTAGTGAGGGTGCTAAGTGATGAGATGAGTAGAAGATAATAATGATGAGTGGAAAATAATAAAGCTCTGCACTAAAGGCTTCTTTTTCTAGTGTGGATTGTGCAGAACAGACCCGACCTTCCTTCTCCAACACTGGCTAGCCTCGTGGTCCTCAGCAGCTGTATTTGTTCTCTTGATCTTGACTCTCAAGCCTTTAGCCACCCACGACTCAGTTTCCTGCTTAACCCACTGACATGCCTAATTGAGCTCATCTTTGTGTTTAGAAAAAAAGTCATCGACCGGTAGATACATTTCCCCAAAGATGTCCTTTAGTCTGTTCTAGGCATGGGCTTTCTCACTCTGTTCCCTTGAGGCTTCTGGATAGCCGAGGCCCTGCCCCAAAGGAAAGAGTCGTGGAACTGGGGAATGCTTGGCATGAACCAAAATGGTCTTTTTGTGTGAGCTGACCCACACTGGGATTGTTCTCCCTGATGTTCAAGGCAGAGGATCTTTCACTGATTTGTTATTGGGATATTTGAGAAATTTACATATTGAAGACCGTTTCTCCTTAAACCGGGTTTCTCAATCTCAGCACTCTTGATATATTGGGCTGGGTAATCCTCGCTTTGGGGAGACTGTCCTGTGTGTTGTAGAATGTTTAGCAGCATCCCTGGCCCCTCTCCATCAGTGCCAGTGGTGTTCCCCGTGTCGTAATAAGTGAAAATATCTCCATCCGTTGCCAAAGTTCCCAAGAGGGCGGAAACACTCCTGACTAAGAACTAATACCCATAATACCTTTGTAGGACAACTAGAAAGTGAGGTTTAAATTTGATGCATTAATACTGAGTTGCACAGTCTAGTTTTTACCAAGAAAAATGTCCCACTTGATTTGAAGTGACGAGTAATGAGTTTATCCTGGAGTGAAAGACCTCTGACTTCGCTGGAGGGGACAGGTCTAAGCACAGGGAGGGGAATACATTTTAGACCCCCTGAAGGACCTTATCCACACATGCGTCTTGGGCTCTGTCTACCTGGATTTATTTCAAGAACCACATGAATTTCCGTATCACTCTTGGGGGCTGACCTACCTGCCCGTGTCTTCACTGGAGATGCCTTAGAGCCTGCAGATCTCCCAGAGGTGTTCAAAGCAGATTCCTAAGTTTAAGTGGATGGAGCCTTAAAACCTTGATTCTCACTCGATCCCACTGACAGGCCATTTGTCGTGTCTATCTCGGGAGTTTTTTTGTTTTTGTTTTTGTTTTTTCCGGGAGTTATTTTCATCCGATCGTGCTCTTAAGCCCACCGGTGGTCACCAGACGCCCTGAGAATGAGACCCCAGTGCCCGCCTCTGGCAGACAGTGCCTTTCACCATCTGGCCTCTGTCCTATGCTGCACCCACTCCCTGTCAATCACTGTGCTCCAGCTGCATTGGCTCTCTTGGGCACCTCAGGCCAGCCACGTTCTACCTCAGGGCCTTTGCACTTGCAGTATCCACTACCTGGACCACTCTTCCTCAGATCTTTTTGAGATATGGCTGACTCTCTCCCACTTGGGGTGCTTCTTAAATGCCACCCCCTCCGAGAGGTCTTCCCGCACCACGGCTTCATGCTACCGCCTCCGCCCACTCCCCATTGTCCTGATTTCTGTTGTTCATATTTGAAACAATCCCTGTTACAGTTTGCATGTTTATTATTTGTTTCCCTGAATGTAGAATATAAGGTCCATGAGAATAGGGAAGATCTCTGTGTAGGAACACAGGAGGCTCTGGGCTGCGTGCAGTCCACTTGCTTTCCAGTTGAAGAGCTTATCTGTATAGCACTGTGGTTTCGGCTCAGCAAGGAGAGAGCTTGTCGGTACTTAGCACAGAGGGAATAGGCCATCCTCCACTACTGTGGATTTGCCTATTTTGGATATTTCCTGTAAATGGAATCCTACAATCAATTCCCTATGTCTGGCTTATTTCACTCAGCATGATGTTCTTAAGGTTCATCTGTGTCCTACTATGTGTCAGCCCTTCATTCCTTTTTATGACCGAATAATACTCCACCATATGCGTATACCACTTGTAATTGATCCATTCATCAGTTGATGAACACTGGAGCGCTTTGCACCCTTGGGTGGCTGTGAATAGTGCTGGAGTTCACATGCATGCACGAGTTTTTGTTTGACGATCTGTTTTCAGCAATTTTGCATGGCATTGAGTAGCCTTGCCTGGCCTTATGGTAATTTGGTTTAATTTATTGAAATCCTCCCGAGCTTCAGCACGGAGCTGCCTCATTTTATGTTTCCACCAGCACAGCATGAAGGTTCCAGTTTCTGCACGGACTCACCAGGCTCCCTGGCTCACCGATGCCTATTTTCTGATTATCATTACTCTTGCCATCCTAGCGGGTGTGATTGTGGTAGCTCACAGTGGCTTTGATTTGGATTTTCTTCATGACTCATGATGTTTAATGTCTTTTCATGTGCTCGTCAGCCATTTTCTGCCTTCCTTAGAGTGTGCCTTTGTTTTATGTTTATTTTCTTT
This sequence comes from Procyon lotor, assembly GCA_028646535.1. Lineage (NCBI taxonomy): Eukaryota > Metazoa > Chordata > Mammalia > Carnivora > Procyonidae > Procyon > Procyon lotor. Next base: position 3,877,902 of record CM053619.1, read on the forward strand.
GCATTGTAATTGTATGTGAACACCTCTCTCTTTCTTGACCATAAGCTGCCTCATTTGTTTATCTTTTTTTTAAAGATTTGACTTACAGATTTGAGAGAGCTCTTGCTGAGCAGGGAGCCCAATGCGGGACTTGATCCCAGGACCCCGGGATCATGACCTGAGCCCAAGGCAGACGCTTAACTGACTGAGCCACCCAGCGCCCCAAGCTGCCTTGTTCATAAAATGAGGCAAAGAGATTTTGACTTTTTTTTCAAAGAGAAGGACTTTTGGGAATTAAAGCATTTTTCAAATCTTTGTTAACCTAAGTTTGAAATCGTGTCTTTTTTTTTTTTTTCTCGTTGCCACTATCCCGCTTTTATTTTATTTTTAAGTATGTTCCATGCCCAGTGTGGAGCCCAACCTGCGGCTTGAACTCATGACCCTGAGATTGAGACCTGAGCCAAGATCAAGTGTCAGATGCTTTCACCAAGTGAGCCACCCAGGCACCCCTAGCCTACTTTATTTTAAAATGCAGCTTATAGGGGCACCTGGGTGGCTCAGTTTGGTTAAGCATCTGCCTTCGGCTCAGGTCATGGTCACGGGGCTCTGTCAGATAAATAAATAAAATCTTTTTTAAAAATAAAAAGGGGCGCCTGAGTGGCTTAGTGGGTTGAGGCCTCTGCCTTCAGCTCGGGTTCATGGTCTCAAGGTCCTGGGATTGAGCCCCGCATTGGGCTCTCTGCTCAGCCGGGAGCCTGCTTCCCCCCTCTCTGCCTGCCTCTCTGCCCACTTGTGATCTCTCTCTCTCTGTGTAAAAATGAATGAATGAATGAATGAATGAATGAATGGATGAATGAATGAATAAATAAAATATAAGTAAATAAAATGCAGCCTGTAAACCTTAGATTGATATTCGAAATTGGCACATTTAATTTGGTTTTGATTTTCTGAATTTTTACCTCTCCGAGTCTAGTCTGTCCTTGTATGCCCTGAATGTTTAGGCTTTAAACTTCCCTTAAGGTCCGTTTGTGTCTTAGCTGATACAGTACCTAGGCAGATATTTGACTTTTTGATGTTTTAGAGCAGGCAGGTGGCTGTTGAAGTGCTTTTCATTACAATTTTTTTTTTCCCTTTTCAGAAAAAGTTGCCTTTGACGACACTGGCTCAGTGTTTGATGGAGGGGTCAGCTATCCTGGGAGATGACACACTTCTCGGGTAGGTGACACCATGCGTGGGTTTGCGCCCGAATCTAGGTAAGCCGCCATCCCTGAGAAGGGGGCAGGGACTTCTCAGGATGCATTGAGGACACCTGAAGACTGGCTGGGGCTTGGGGGGGAAGATGAAAAGGTTTTCTGGTGAGAAAATCAAAACCCCAGGCTCCAAAGCCCCACAGGGTGTGCGGGGAGGCAGCTCTCCTCGGGAGGGGAAATTAGCATAATAAACACAATAAATGGTTGAAGGACAACTGAAATCCCCAGGGCTCCCACAAAAGCAAATGGGAAACCTCTCCCTGTCAGATGTCAAAAATTACAGGATTCCCAGAACAACCAGGGCTGAGTTTGAGCTCACAATAAAAACAAACTAAAAATAGGACGATCGTAAGGGAGGATCAGCAAGACACGATCGGCAGAAGTGGAGAGAACTAAAAATAATGTGGTAACAGGAAAGAAAAATATGAAGTAATATCAATATGTATGAAAGAGCTATGCTTAAAATGAAATTTAAAAATTAAGTAAGGACTGTGCTCGCTTGAGCAGCACATATGCTAAAATTGGAACAGTAGACATCACCATGGCCCCTGACTGGGTGACAGGCCGATGTGTGAAACACTCCATATTTTTAAGGAAAAAAGAAGTTCCTGTTGAAACTATGTATGGTGACCCATTAACTAGACATATCATTGTGCTCATTTCCCAGTGTATGCAAATATTGAATCCTTCCATTGTACACCTGAAACAAATACAATGTTATGTGCCAATTATAGACCTCAATTAAAAAGCAAAGACAATGGGGCGCCTGGGCGGCTGAGTTGGTTAGGCATCTGCCTTCAGCTCAGGTCATGATCCCAGAGTCTTGGGATCGAGTCCCACATCGGGCTCCCCGCTCCGAAGTGAACCCTCTCTCTCTGCCTGCCACTCCTCCCTCCTCCTGCTTGGGCACTCTCTCTCTCTCTGACACATAAAAAAAGAAAATCTTAAAAAAAAAAAAAAAGAAAAAAGTAAAGTCAAAATAGTTCTTGACTGAAGAATCGAATGATATGGGGGGAAAAAAAAAGAATAGAATCAGAGAAAAACCAAATAGAACTTTTTGAAATGCAAATCATACTTACTGTCATTTAAAGCCAGGAGATCAGCTCTTGGCCTGGATGCGAAGAAAAAGAAGCCTCTTGCCCTGTTGGTGGGAAGGCGAGCAGGTGCAGCCACTGTGGGAAACAGTATGGTGATTCCTCAGAAAGTTAAAAATAGAACTAGCCATACGATCCAGCAATTGCATTACTGGGTATGTACCCAGAGAAGACGAAAACTCTAATTCAGAAGCGTATATGCACTCCTGTGTTTATTGCAGCATTATTTGTTTTAGCAAAGATACAGAAGTAGACCAGTGTCCATTTATGGATAAGTGAATGGATAAATAAGATGTGTGGTGCCCATGTGTGTACGTATAAATGTATTTATATATAATGGAATAGTACTCAGCCATAAAAAAGAACGAGATCTTGCCACTTGCGATGATAGAGGGACCCAGAGGGTATTATGCTAAATGAAATCAATCAGACAAAAAAAGACGAATACCGTGTGATTTCACTTATACGTGGACTCTGAAAAACAAATGAACAAAAAAAAGCAGAAACAGATCTTTGAATACAGAGAACAAACTGATGGTGGCCAGAGGGGGAGCGGTGGGGGTAGGTGGGCAAAATGGGGGGTGGGAGGTTCAGGATTCTAGTTA
>CM053619.1:3880929-3925826 GCA_028646535.1 Procyon lotor
AAAACAAAACAAAACAACATAAATCTTTAGATTAAAGAAGCGCAAGAATCATCGATTGCAGTCAATAGAACGAAATCTGTTGTCAGATGCATGATAGTAATACTACAGATTATTAACAAAAACAAAAAAGAGAGAAATTTAAAATCAAGCAGAGGAAAAGGTCGCTGCATATGAAAGAACAATTCAAGGGGCACTGGGGTGGCTCAGTCGGTTGAGCATCCAACTCTTGGTTTTGGCTCAGGTCATGATCTCAGGGTCGGGCTCTGCGCTCAATGGGGAGTCTGCTTGGGATTCTCTCTCCTTCTCCATCTGCCCCTCCTGCATGCTTGCTTGCCCCCTCCCTCTCAAACAAATAAATAAATCTTTAAAAAGAGAAAGAGCTGTTTAACTGATAGCAGCCTACTTATCCATCAACTAAAATAAATTCCGGGCAGTAATGGAGGAATCCCTTCAAGTGTTGAGTGAAAATATAAGAAACCTAGATTCTGTGATGAACTAAACCATTATTTAAGAATAAAGAGAAAGGCGCCTGGGTGGGTCAGTTGGTTAAGTGTCTGCCTTTGGCTCAGGTCATGATCCCAGAATCCTGGGATCAGATCCCACATTGGATCCCCCTACTCTGTGGGGAGCCTGCTTCTCCCTCTCCATTTCTCTCTGCCTGCCACTCCCCCCGCTTATGCTCTCACCCTCTCTCTCTTTCTGTCAAATAAATAAATAAACTTTTTTAAAAAAGTAAAGTAAAAAAAAAAAAAAAAAAGGATAAAGGGAAAGTAAAAATATTGCCGGAAAAGATTTAGGAAAAATTACTACTTGCATATTCTCACTGAAAGAACTAGTTAAGGTGTGCGAAACAGATTATATCCAGAAGGAAGGAATGAATTACAATTAGCCAGATAGCATAAAAAATTTCGTGAGTGCTGTTTAGGGAATGAAAATTCTTTCTCTTTACCCATCTGAGGTTCCTTGAGCAGGGCCCTGCAAATTAAATGGATGGAAATAGATTAACAGGCGAAAGCATGCACATTTTGTTAACAGATGCAGTGCATCCATGTAGCAGAACTCAGTGATGAGTAACTCAAAGGCAGGTTGGAACTCAGGCTTAGGTAGCATTTTTTCAAAAGAACAACAATTTTAAGGGAAGGGACACGGCAAAGGAAAAGAAATTTGAGTTCCTAGTGTGGCAGATTCTGGGAAGGCAGATGTATGGGGGAGCAAATGAGAGATAAGCTTCATTAGATTTGTATGTAGGTTCCTGAGGTGCCTTCTGGCTGATAAGGCTCTGGAGTTGTGTCTGGTGATTGACTTCTGTCCTTCCCGGTAGAGAGGGGAGGAGGACAGCTTTACACCTGTGTCCTGCTTTTAGGCAAATAGGTGGAGGGCAGAGAGCTCTTCTGTACCTGCTTCTTCTTGATTGCCTTTAGCTCAAAATAGTCCTTACGCCCAAGTGGCATTTTGGGGATGACATAGTCTGCTACCTTTTGGTATAAAGAAATATAAATAAGCATTGAATTAAAACATTATTTTGGGGGGAGTTTAAAGTGAAACAAAAATAATAGCATGGAACATTGGGAAGGCGATTAGTGTTTCAAAGTCTTTGTTTGAAAGAAGGATAAAGGTGTTGCATTTTTGTGTAAAGTGGGAGTGTTAGAAAAGCAAGAGGAACCACAAAAGGAATAGAATGTAGCACTTCGGAATTAGTAGAAGGATGAAAAGGGAAGTAAATAAAATAGAAAAAAGAAACACCCTAGAAGGGACTAAAAGAACAAAAAGCAAACAAAGAGAAAACAAAGTAAAGGTACAAGGTACGAGCTCTCTATCTGCAGTCGTAAAAGAAGAAACTCAGCGGCTCATACTATAGAGCATCGCAGGTGGAGAAACATGCACGCTGTTTTGAGATTCACCGAAAGCATAGGGACACCGGAAGGTTGGAGGTGAAGGCATGAAGGACACCCAGGTAAAAAATGACACACACAGCACAGACATCTGATTTTGTTCCCTTCCCAAATCTACTACAATGAAGGGATTTTTTTTTTTTCTTAAAAGACGTGAACCCAGAAAGGCATGAAAAACAGGAGAGAAAATGAGTTTTTGTGAGCTGTGAAAGCTTATGGCGGAGGGGTAACTGGACAGGTCTCAGAAAGGGGACGCTGGAGCCAGGAGGAGGATGTGCAGGCAGCCAAGTTCATTTACCCCCTGAAATGCCTGCAGGCTCAGGGCTCATGGCCTCAGGGGTCTCTAGAATGCTGGGTGGGTCTTTGGGGGCTGGCAGGTAATCCGAGTTATGAATGTGTGTTTATCGAAAGCTAGCTTAGTACCACTTGGGGGGCCTCCAAACCAGCCCTTATCCACAGCTCTGGGAGACCCTCATCTCCTCACGCACAGCCCCAGCGGAAAAGTCTGGAACTTTATTCTCTGAATGCTGTAAGGCAGAGTCTCCAGACTCCAACGGACACCATGGAAGAGTATCACGCATTAATGTGACTAATGCCTACTGGATGGTGAGATTTTGAATCAATCTCCCCACCCCTACGGCCCCCAGGTCTTTGCTCTCTAGGTAGGAAAGCAAGAAGCGCCTTCTCTGGCGAATGCGACCAGCCCAGTGAGAATGAACCAAAGACACTGGAGGGGTCTTGCTTGAGCAGATGGCCCAGCTCAGCCACCCTACACACAAGCTCACAGCCGAAGAGCTTTACTCACATTACTCCGAGCGGTTGAGTCTCCACTCTTAAATATAGACAGGTGTCCAAGCTCACCAAACATTCCAAGGAAGACTAACTTGAAGCCTATATACCAAACAGTCGGGGAGGAGAAAATTTAACTTGAACCCGTGGCCGGGCTCACCACGAGTGAAAAGTACAGAGATTCTACAACCTTCTGGAGGAGGCAAAAATGGTCACATAGAAAGGCTCAGATATCTGAACTCTTCCAGACTTGCCAAGCACAATAGTGGAAATGAGATTACTGTGGAATGCCTTCAAGATTCTGAAGGAATATGATGCTCAGCTTGGAATTCTGTATCCTGCGTAGCCATCAGTCCACGTGAGGGTAGAGGGGAATGTTATGACAGGCGAGGTCTCAAAAATTGGCTTCCTGCCCACTCTCAGGCAACTAAAGCAAGGTGTGCTTTACAATGGAGTAACCAAGAAAGAGGCAGACACGGGATATGGGAAATAAGATCTATCCGGCACTGGACAGAGGGAGAGAAAAATCCCAGGAGATGGGGAAGGAAGTGTGCAGGAAGACAGCTACGCCAAGGGATTGAAGGAAAAGTCAACCCAGGTTGACACGGGTCCAGGAGAGACGAATTCAGGGTGGAATTCATTCACATCAAGTGTGGTTCAGTATCTTAGACAAAATAGTGGCGGAGCATTTGGGGTTCAGTCAGGTCTGTAGAAAAACTAAACAAGCAAACCAAGGCAAGGCAATTATTAAGTCTACAGAGAGGATGAACGTTTGGGAAAGACCAGTGATCACAATATCCGACCCAGCCGAACTCTAAATGGCACATGGGGTCAAAATGTAGTGCAAATACCAAAGATCTACCAATATAAGTGTGGGGAGGGCAGATACAAGGATTGCCAGGTTCTCATCTTCCAGAGTTGACAGTCAATAGCCAGTGCTTAAAAAAAAAAAAAAAAAGTGATAAATAGCATCAGGAGCATGGAAGTAATAGACAAATCAGATAAAAGACACCATTAAAAAAAGAGCAAAGAGAAGCCCATGACCTGGAAGTTGAAATTTGCAGCAGATAGGAAAAAGAATTTGAATCCCCTTTACATCCACACCCATATTTTTAAGTGTGTATATGTTATATAAACGTGTATGTATTTTAAGTATATATATACACACACACACATATATGTGCGTTTGTAGAAATATATATAATATAGAAATATATATAAAATAGAACTCCTACAAATAAATTCAAATAAAGAGATTCTGGTACCCAAACAATGACTGAACAAGCACATCCTACAGGAGGGATCGTGAAATGGCCCGAAATGCGAAAAGGCACTCAGCCTCACCAGTAGCCAAAAAATGCAAATTAAAACCAGGATGAGGTAACATTTGGCATCCACTAGTTTGGCAGGAATTAAACGCCTTACCAGTACCAAGGCTTGGCAAGAGTGTAGAGTGTTGGGAGCTCTCCTTTTGGAGAGCTTTGTATCTTTGGAGATACTTTGGAGAGCAAGTATCTAATATGGTCAAGGGGATGCATATCTCCCTTCCTCTGCACAGAAAAATTCTCACCTGCAAACAGACCCTACACACGTATACAGCAGCCCTGGATATGATGGCTCTCGGGGGAAGGCTTAATAAATGTTGGGATGGAATTCCATGCACCAGAATGACTTAATTCTGCACGTATCAAGGCGCCTACGCCCCAAAGATGATGCATGAACAAGCCAGAGGACAGGTTCAGTGTAAAACCATTAATGGGAACTTGTTTAGGTCGGGCTTCAGTATTCTGTATTGTGTGTGAACGCTTGTATATTTCATAGAAGTATAAACATAAGAACAGGAAAGATACATACTAACTTTAGAATCAGCGACGTCTTCTACTTTTATGGATTTGTAAAAACTTTTTTCATGCATTTCAGTCAGCCTGGTACCATGCAGAAGGAAGACTGCGTGTGTACCTGTATACCCACTCGGGGAATTAACATCTTTGAGATAACATACCTTCTCATCTAGGAATATGGCATAACTTTCTACTCATTCTGGTCTTCTGTTACTTGCTTATTACGAATCCACTTTTGTAATGGTTTTTCCATTCCAGTTTTCCACCGGGTAATCGTTCATTCTATACAAGGTAAGTTGTCTTGGCTTAGGAGAAGGAGTTCTCTTTTTAGAAGAGCATCCTGAAATTGAGTTTTTGGGGATGAGTTGAAAGATGTTTGTATGTGCGTCTTTTGTAGCTCGTTTTCCAGGGCTCAGGGGACATAGAAGCATCTGGGGCTTGCAGCCCTCTCCATTCAGCATGTAGGAGTCTGCTCTCCCACATGGCTCTTGTATTTCCCTGCGTGTTCCCTTTACTCCACGCACACGGTAGGTTCCTCGCATCCTTTAAAAACGCATGATTTCAGAAGTCAAAATGAACAGAACAAGTTGGGCAGCTTGGATGCAAGTGACCTCCTGCTTCGTGGGGTACCAGGCATGGCTCTCCCCTCCCGTTGCAGGAAGATGCTGAAACTCTGCGGAGAGACGGAGGACAAGCTGGCCCAGGAGCTGATCCACTTTGAGCTGCAGGTGGAGAGAGACGTGATCGAGCCCCTGTTTTTGCTGGCCGAGGTAAGCCACGCGCATGAGGCCACCCCACCTGGTGACGCTGTGCTTCATCAGGAATTACCACTGCCCGTCTGCCTGGTCGGGCTTCCCCCGTATGGCAGCCCCTCCCACTGCCTGCCGGCTCCCTCTCCCCACCACACTCCTCTCCGCTGGCATTCCGGGGTGGGGGGATAGGAGCAAAGCTGACACCGGACCTCCTTTCCCACCGGGGTCTGCACTCTCCACCAGCCCTGCCCTCCACACATCTCCCATCTTCCGGGAAATGAACTCTGCGTTGGACCTCTTGCACCTTATGTGTACGTGGATCCCTCCTCTTTCATCTCATTCGGTTTTATTATTTTTTACTTTAATTCCGGTGTAGTTCACATACAGGGTTCTGTGCATTTCAGGGGCACAATATAGTGATTCAGAAGTTCTGTACCTTCCTCTGTGCTCATCGCGATAAGTGTGCTCTTCATCCCCTTTGTCTTTGGGTTCTAAAGGATCCTGGATTTAACTCTTTGAGGACAAAACGCCTTGATGTCCGTGTGACGATTTGGCTCGCTTCAACCAAGTGAGGTTGTGTCGAGTAAGAATAGACACGGTTGGGGATTTTCATCTGCCTTGAGCCCTCGACTTCCTGCCAATTGCCTCGGATTGGTCCTCCTAGACCCAAGACTGCCCCATCCCCATCCCGTAGAACTATGGGTGCTCTGTGTCTGCAGGGTTTCCCAGCCACTAGACGCCTGGGGCAGGCAAGCTCTTGCAATGTGCTTAGTGTCACTGAGGAACTACATTTGACATTTTACCTAATTTTTATTCATTCGAGTTTAAAACACCGTAGCCACAGGGAGCTAGAGGCTACCATATTGGACAGCCTTGCCCTAGGCCGGTACGGCTTTCCTTTCCTGGACTTCCCCCAGCACCTCCCCATCCGCTGGTGGGATTTCTGCAACAGGATGGACGGGCAAATGGTTAACCCAAGTGCCTAAACGATTTCAAGGAGAAAATCCCGTCTGTGATGGCTCGACAGAGATAAGCTCTAGACTTCTCATGATGCCGTCCTGTGCCGTCCCAGCCAGGCACATGCGTGAGATCCCCCTTTGCTCTTCGGAAAGGTGGTCTGGGGTCTCGGGCAAAGCCTGAAGCAAACCTGACCTGGGTGCGGAGACTCGCTCGTACCCCTCAGATGTCCGCGTGACCCTCCAGAAGCTCTGCTTCTGGGCTCTGTCTTGCCTGGAGAGCCCGGGGCCTCTTCTCCTCTTCTGTGTCAGAAATGGTTCCCCTCCCTATGTTACTCACCCCTGCACCGAAAGACTGTCCTCATGGTTTTCCCTTTGGTTTTCCCCCTTTAAATTTGCACTGCCTGCCCCGCTCTGGCTGAGCCCCCGGGGGCCCCAAATCCCACACTTGGGACGTCCAGCGAAGTCATTTTTAGAAATAAAAATATAAAAAGAGCATCCACGTCCCGGCAACCCACCGTGGAAGAACTTGTCATAGCCGAGCAGAGCCATGGCAAGATTTGATTTGGTACTCGGGGGTCGGGGGGACGTCTCACTTCATTTCTATAAAAATGCATCCTGATGGCATTCCCCCATCGGATGTCAGGCCTCCTGAGACTAGTCTCAGCACTAGACTGCTGCTCTCTCTCTGGATTAGGTCTCTGTGTCAGCTCTTCCTGATTTTCTCCCCACGCGTGGCCCCTGTGTCGTGCACGGAGCTGGGATGGAGCCCGTGTTTGCTGGCCGAGGTGGGGGGCAAGAACTAGGCGAGGCATAAGCGAGCAGGGGAGTACAGAGCCCCCTAAAAGGGTCCGGGTGATGTCCAAGGGGGCCTGGCAGGTGTCCAGTGAGGAAAGTGCAGCGGTTAGCTCAGGCAAAAGAATTGAGGGTTTCCTCTGGAAGTCGGGACTGGGGGGGCGGCCAGCCCACTTTGGAATTCATGGGGCGCTTCAGTCCGACTCTATCCTGTAACCGCAGGTGGAAATCCCGAACATCCAGAAGCAGAGGAAACACTTAGCAAAGCTGGTGCTGGACATGGATTCTTCTCGAGCAAGGTACAGAAGGGCTGCTTTGCTTTCCTTTTTTGCTGCTCGGAAGGGACAGCGATTGTATTTGGGGAGTGGGGGGAGGGTTTGTGGGGAGAGGCGTTTGTGGAGTGTGTTTTCATTCTCTAGTTTTTTCTTAATACCCCCGACATGACAGGCACTGGAAGTGAGAGTCGTGAATCAGCGATATGGGGTCCCCGCTGTTATGGGGGCTGTGGCCCCAGTGTGGGAGATGGAGAGCCTAGACAAGCCGGTGAACATGTGGTGATTTCAGGCGACTGTAAGTCCCGTGAAGAAGGTAGCACAGTGCAGCTTTGGAAGAGAGTGATGGAGAAAGGGAAGCTATGGCATTAGGTAGGCTGAAACAGAGAAGCCTTCTTGGAGATGACACTTGATCTGGGACCTAAATGATGACAAGGAGGCAGCCATGCAGAGATCGGGCACAGGACTGTCCATGACAGCAGGAACAGCATGTGCAAAGGTCCTGAGGCAGGGCGGGGGGTGGGGGGGGGCGATCAGGCTGCAGCGTTCAGGGTATAGCACCAAGGCTGGCTGGGGTATGAGCCAAGGTGGGGCATAGTAAGAGCTGAGATCAAAGAGGCAAAGGTGGGTGAGGTGTTGTATCTAAAGAAGAGGGACAGCTCTGATTCTGGGACCTGCCCACTGTTTCCTGAAGCCAGTGGTATAGCCCTCTCCTTTCTGTAGCCACTCCGAGCCTGAGACCATTATGAGGGAAGCAGCATTCCAGCTGCACTGCTCTCCTCCTGCACCTCCCGGAAGCCTCCGCAAAGTGCCTGTCCCACCAGGGCGGGGGGCGGGGGGTCCACCAGAGGCCCCAAAATGCCATTGACTCTGACCTCCGCGTGTCCCGGTGGTGCAAATAGAACTTCCTAATCCTCACGGTGGCGTGTGTGCCTACGTGTGCAACTTGAAGGAATGCAGGTTCCTGAAGATTAATACGGAAGGAACCTTTCGGTTCTACCACAGGCCCTTTGCAGGTTAACCTTAATCCTCTCCTTACCTCTTTTTGGTTTTCTTGAGGAGAAGAAACCAAACCAGAAAACAGTGATCTACTCGGGCTGAGAGAAGTCACACAGACTCCTGAAGCAGGAGTCCGAGGGGAGGTGGTGAGATTCGGGTCATCTGTTTCCGAGACCTGCGAGCTCGGTCAAGTCAAGACCCCCCAGAGTCGCCTCTGGGTCCCCTCACCTGTGCACAGGGAGTGACGCCTTCCGTGGGTCCACCTGAGGACGTTGTTTTGAGTGTCACAACGCTTCCCGGGTGTTTTACCAAAGGAAGCTGCTACTGTAACTAGTTGGGACCCCGGAATTCGACATCTGGACCAGTACAGAGCGGAAGGTGGTCCCCCGGGACCAGCAGAGAAACAGGCATCTTTCGTTAATTTAGTGTTTCCCAAACTTCAGTCCACACGCACAGTTTTGCGCATCTGGACCCACACATCTCTCAAAAAGTCGATTGGCTTCTTCAAAATGAACCCGTTCCCGAAATGTGGGAGCCCAACCACACATGCACTGAAGGGCGCTACCCTTTGCTGTGGATGCCAGGTGGACATAGGAGCAAAAAGGACGGAAGCAGAGCCAGTTGCCCGCGGAAAGGCGTGATCCTGAAGCTCATCTCCTTCCGTTAAAGAAGGCAGAGGAGGAAGAAAGCTGTCAGCGTTTTTCCCACCCAAGTCTGAGGCTCTCCCCTCAGCGCTTGTGGAGGAAGGCAGAGCAGGTTGCGTGGGGAGTGTGGACTTGGCACCACCGACGATTGTATCCTTGGCCCACGTCCAGTGCCTCCAGGACACCAGCGTTCGAGGCCCACATTGGGGGAGTCACACGAGGATTAAAGACGTGCTGATTGTCTCACTGTGAGGAGGACGCTGGACGCTTGCTCCCGGGTTGGTAGAGTGATTTCCTTCGCCTTAGAGACCTGGTTAATCACTCTCGAGGTCTTCTCCTGCCTCTGTAAGGGAAACCTGAATTTCCAGCCAAGAGCTTCTGATCAGAAGGCCAGATGCTCATGTCCGTGCTTCTCATTGCCCCCCTTACGTATTTTTGTTCAGTCTCCTTGTAAACGGTTGAGCAGGCGGCGGTCACGGTCCATCTGGTCATGTAGTGCATTTTTACTGGTGACACCAAGTTGAGTATGGATTCCGAAGACCATAGAGAAGCATCGTTAGGAACCCGTCTTCCATGATTTGAGGAACTCCTCCATAGTCTCAGCTCATCGTCTTTTGTAGGCTTGGGTTTGGTTGGAAAATCTCTACCTCCCTCATCCAAGTTTTTACGCTTCTAAACTTCAGCCAAGACCCTTGACAACTTTTGTCTTTTCAGAAGCCAACCCACCCAACTTCCTGCCTTTTCCCCAAACCCTCACTCTTGGGCCACCATGAGGACCGCATCCCAAGAGACAGCCGTGAGAGTAAGACCAGATGCTATGCCGTTGAATAGCAAGGATCGCCCTCTGCTCTTCTGGAATAGTGGGTTTTTCCTGCCCTGACCCCACCCCACCCTGCTTCCCACCATAGTCAGTTTGTAGGTTCCGTTCTTTGCAGGATCGCCAACCCTTTCGTTAGTCCCGAGTTACACTCTGCGGAACTGCAGTATATCCTAGGTGGAGACACGCTCTTGATCATTGTGCCTGGATCCTTGACTTCTACAACAACTTGGGTAGATACTGTCAAACCCAACTCCTTTATCCGATGTTTAATTAGGTCTGAATCCAAGGTGTGTATTTGCCTCAATTCCGATAGATCTGGCTCGTCTGTTTGGAAAGCCAATCCTACAAGGATGGTATCCTCAGAGAAGACCAACGCTTAGAAGTTGAGTAGAAGATGATAGATAAGGAGGCTGGAGGAGAAACTCAGGGAAGCTTTATGCTGAGTTAAAGATTGCGAATTGAGTTGAATCGATTGAATGATACGTGAATGTCTTTTCTGTGATAGGTTTGGTTTAGCAGTGGTTGCGGAAGGAGCCCTGTTCCTTCTCGAAGTCTGCCTCCGTTTTTCTGAGCATGTATTTCAAGATCAACCCTTCTTGATCCAGGACATTTTATGCTTCTGCTGAATACTGTGGACTAAATTTCATCCTCCTTCCCCAAATGCACATGTTGAAGCACTAACCCCCTAGTGTGACTCTATTTGGAGATAGGGCTTTTCAGAAGTAATTAAGGTTGAGTCAGGTTCTAAGGGTAAGACCTTAATCCAGTTGGGTTGGTGGCCTTCTAAGAAGAAGGAGGGAGAGATTTCTTGCTCTTTGCACACTCACTCCGAGGAAAGGCCACGTGAGCATAAATGAGGCAGCAAGAGAGCTTCCACCTGACCCAAACCCTGCCAGAACCTTGATCTGGGGCTTCTAGAACTTCTAGAAAACTGATTTCTGTTGCTTAAGCAACCCAGTCTATGGTATATCATCATGGAAGCCCAGGCAGATTAAGACGTCTGCCTTTGGGGCGCCTGGGTGGCTCAGTCAATAAGCGTCTGCCTTCGGCTCAGGTCATGATCCCAGAGTTCTGGGATTGAGCCCCGCTCCGGCTCCCTGCTCGGCGGGAAGCCTGCCTCTCCCTCTGCCACTCCCCCTGCTTGTGTTCCCTCTCTCACTGTGTCTCTCTGTGTCAAATAAATAAAATCTTAAAAGAAAAATAAAGGCACCTGCCTTTGGAAGCAGGTGAACTAAGATAAATAAAATAGGTTAGCTGGGGGACAGGTACCGGGCAGCTCGTGGAATTCAGGAAGTAGCTCATTAGGAGAGATTTCAGTGCAATGGTCTCATTGGCTTTGAAGCTCTTCCTCACCTCCTACCTCTCCCGCATACAGGCATCTTCGAGCCCGTGTCTCCATGGTCCCTTGGCCTTCTGTCTCCCCAGCATGAGACCTGTTCCTGTTGTTCCAATTCTAAAAGTACAGAGGAGAGAGGCCGTTTGCCTAGACTTTGCTTAGATGCCACTTCCTTGGCCCGTCAGTCAGTTAAGGTGATGAAGGATGGCCATGGGCTTGGCTCGCATCAGGGACCCTCACCTGGGCCACTCCCGGTGAGGGGCATGCGAAATGGGCAGCTTCCCGGGGTGCCTGGACGGCTCAGTTGGTTCAGCGTCCGACGCTTGGTTTCAGCTCGGATCCTGATCTCATGGGTCATGAGATCAAGCCCTGCGTCAGGCTCTGTGCTCAGCAGGAGGCCGCTTTGCTTGGATAGTCTCTCCCTCTGCCCCTTCCCCTGCTCTCTCTTTCTCTCTCTCTCTTTCCCCCAAATAAATAAATGGATCATAAAAAAACAAACAAACACTGGCAGCTCCCTTTGGCCCCAGTATCAGAGCAGGAGTAGGGCAGGGCCTCATAAACCAGAGGATGCCGATGACAGAGGAAAGGAGACTAGACACATGAAATAATAAATGTCCCTCTAAAGGGACGTCCCCGTTGGCCTTCCAAAAATTCTTCTCAACTTCCCATTGCTCTGAGCCCTCTTGCCTTTGCCCTCTTGACCCTTTTCCTGATCCCTAAAATTCCATACCTTTACTTCTGGCCCCTTTCTCTCCTCCAGCCTTCATTAAAGCTGGTTTTCTGTGTCCACCTCCCCCAGACTCTATAGCAATGGCATCTCTCCCAGCAAATGATGGCGTCTTTTATTTAAATTCGGTTAATTAACGTACAGTGTGTTGTTAGTTTCAGGGGTAGAGTTCGGTGATTCATCAGCTGTATAAAACACTCAGTGCTCATTACATCACGTGCCCTCCTTAATGCCCAGAATTTTCTGCTCTGCAAATTCAGAAGCTCAGACGTCTTGGTCGAGAATCCCTGTTTCTTCTCTTGACGGAGCTTGAGTTTATTTATACAATGGATGTCTGACAAGGCCACCGTATCTTGAAATTCATGATTAGGGTCTCTTTTCCCAGCAGATTACTACCGATACACATTTTCCCATGTTTTCCTTGCTTTTTTATTGTTTGATTTCCGCAGTCTCATTCGCGTCTTACCACTGTTTTGTAATCTCAAAGTTGGTTACTTCTCTTTTGCGAATAAAGTTCCCCATAGAGGGAGGGGAAAGAGCCATGTTTTTAAGCTACCAAGGTACCCTCTAAGGGATAGAATTTAGGGGGGAAAGATAGAGGGGAATAGGAAAGAAAATAAAGGTAACTTGGGAAAATGTCTTCATTTTAATAGATTTAAGGATGATTGGGTTTTAAAAAAAAGTCAAATCCACATCTTCGAAGCCATAAAAAAATCAACTGTGGTCACTTTATTTTTTTTTTTTCCCACACATATATTGGTTAGTTGTTTTTGCTTCAGATAGCATGAGCCACATGGTGGTTGCAGCTTTTTAATTAATTAATTAATTTATTTATTTTTAGTAGGCTCCACACCCAACACAGGGCTTGAACTCACAACCCTGAGATCCTGAGATTGAGAGCCACGTGCTGGACCCACTGAGCCAGCCAGGTGCCTGTGACCTTCATCTCATGGTCCACCACATTCATTGCAGCAATCTTGGCATGTCCTATTTTATTTGACCAAAAATCCCCACAACACCTGAATACTTTGTTTCAAGTGATTAAACTCCCCGGGAGGTTTATTAAATTGTATCATTTCTGTTGGGCAAGCCAAAAGAACTACCCAGGAATTTTTACTAATCTGTGTCTGTTAGTTTAGATTTTTCAACATCTCTGAGTAGAATATTTCCTTTGCATTGAGGAATGGTTCCCAAAGAATGCATATCCATCTCTGGACCTTCAAGCCAGCTTGATATCTTCAAAGCCTTTTTAAGTCATTTTCCTGTAAATGCATTTTTTTTAAGTATTTATATATATATAAATATATATATAAAGCGAGTACAAGCAGGGGCAGCGGGAGGATCTCAAGCAGGCTCCCTGCCAAGCGCAGAGCCAGACTGGGGCTCGGTCTCAGGACCCTGAGATCATGACCTGAGCTGAAATCAAGAGACAGACACCCAACCGACTGAACCACCCTGGCACCCTCCCCCTGGCGAATGCATTTTTTTGAGTAACACACAATCCTTTATTTTGTTCTTTTTCGCGCATAGCAAAAAGGACTTTCATTTCCCTTTCTTGTGTCGTAGTCTTGTACTCTTCTCTGTGTCCTGCGGATAACAAACTTAAAGAAAGAAGAAATCATGTAGAGAAACCACCTAGGGATTCTTGACTCTCAAAATGAAGGTCGCGTTGCACCTTGTGCCTCTAGGACGGATGGTCGAAAAGCCAGATAGGGGCCTATGGGGCCATCGGGTTTGGTCCATACGCCACTGGTCTGTGTGGTCTGTTGCCCGATTTCATCAGCAGGGTTCACGTGGTGGTTTCCAGCCTCTCTTGTCAACAGAGACGGGCCAGCCCCCCCACCAGGGTCCCCTTCCCCTCACCGTCCCTCCCGCCTTCCCCGAGACCACAGTCCCGTGTTGGATGCCCTTCGTCATCCTGCTGACACTGTTGTTTTTCTTAGGGCCGTGGAATGGTTGCGCGTCTCGTGGCCCAGTTACAAGGAGGGAAACAAAGGGTGGACTGGTTTTTAAGATCCTGACCCACTTGATTTCATGCTCTTACTCTGTGGCCCCTAGAAGCCATTGAATTTACAGAGTCCGGGCAGCAGGAACCCACAGCTCATCCCTGCTGCAGCTCCTGTCTTGTGTCATTGGAGCCGTCCTCCGGGGCCCTTGGTCATTCCCTGGTAATGCCAGGGCCGACCGAAACATCTGTACTCCGCCACAAAACTCTCCTGAGCCGCGTCCTCCAACGGCCGCTGCTCTCTGTGCAAGGACAGACGTCGAAGGAAATGCAAACGCAGTGTCCGAACGTCGACCGGAAGCTTTTTTTGCTGACCGGTGGAGATTCTGGCTTTTGGATTCGTTTCGATTCTCCTCTGCTTCTCCTCTCCCCTGGCACCCGTGACTGGTTTCAGCCAAGTCGGCGAGCGTTTCCAGCCTCCGAGCTCACGGGGCAGGCAGGGAGCTTCCAGGGACGACATAGATCGGGCCTTGGACAAAACATCGGTGATGGTCACTGGGCCTCCGTGTTTGGGAGGAACGTTTTAGGGGACGTGGCGGCAGGCAGGGGCATGCCTGCCCCCTCCGTGTCTGGCCACAGCTGCCCCCTTCCTCCTGGGTAGTGTTTGTAACCCGCTGTCTTCTCCGCATCCCCACGGAATCCCCAGGGCCCTCCACCTGTCTCACCCCTCTCCTCTTTTTCTCCTGTTT
Organism: Procyon lotor; assembly: GCA_028646535.1. Classification (NCBI taxonomy): domain Eukaryota; kingdom Metazoa; phylum Chordata; class Mammalia; order Carnivora; family Procyonidae; genus Procyon; species Procyon lotor. The sequence continues at coordinate 3,895,447 of CM053619.1, forward strand.
TCCATCAGGTGGCAGCAGACTTCCAAGTCTTCAGGTCTGTCCAGTGGCTTGCAGCCTGCGGGTGCCAAAGCTGATGCCCTCAGGGAAGAGATGGAGGAAGCTGCCAACAGAGTGGAGATCTGCAGGGTACCCGCCCCCCCGCCGTCTTTGCACCTCTTTACCGGGACAGATGGGGGAACCCTAAGGGAGTCCCTTTTTCCTCACTGGCATTGTATTAAAACCTAAGTGTGAGCTCTGCTTGAGCTGAATGTCCCCAAGCTTGCCCGCTGGGATCCCCAGAGCCCGGGGTGAGCCCTAAGAGTTGGGGCTTCAAGGCAGCCTCAGTGGGGGGCCCAGGGGGGGCAACGATGGGTTAGCAACACCGTGTCCGCATGGCGGGCACAGAGGACGTGGCCTTGGTGTCTCTGTGAAGCTTTCGTAAGGCACTTGTGCTTCACGGATTGGACTCTCAGCTGGGTGGAACAGCTGAGAATTTAGACAGTAGACCAACCTTGACTCGCGTTTGATACCACATTGTTTATCTTTATGTTCACCTTGTGATATTTCCTGAGTCACTTGACCCATCTCCCGCCTCCTGGGACATTGGCAGCTGTGAAGTTGAAGTGCTGACCAAGGAGATAGTCAGGGAAAAGAGGAGTTCCAGAGGGGAATGTCTCGTTCGAAGGTAGCCATGCCTCCGCCCTTGGCAATGTGAGAAACCCTTTGTCCCTCCTGTTCAGACGTTTCCCATCTTTGCCACAAACGTTGTTTGGGGCATACCTGGCAAGACACCCCTCATGATACTCTGAGTGTATGAATATCTGTATACACGCAGGTATGTCTGTTTCCGTTTAGATCCAAGGAGCAAGAGTGTTTCATGTTTCTGGAAGCATGCTGTGTACCCACCGGTTGTCTTAATCTCATACGTTTTTTGTTTTTTGTTTTTAATTTTATATTTGAGAGAGAGGGACTATGCAAGCAAGGGGAATGGGAGAGGGAGAAGCAGACTCCCCACTGAGCAAGGAGCCGGATGCGGGACTCGATCCCAGGACTCTGGGATCATGACTCAAGCCAAAGGCAGATGCTTAACCGACTGAACCACCCAGACACCCCTAATCTGTTTCATAAAGAGCATTGCCACTTTGCATGAAGACATCTCTGTTGTTCGTGACTTTTTCTAGTCTTATCTGCTTGCCCATTAGCTTCTTTTTATAGCCACACTGCGCAGGTGACTTCACCCTTGCACTCGGGGTTAGATAGGATTGCTCCCTGGAATTAGGAACCCTGGCGAGCTGGTAAAGAATTCATGATCTCTCTGCCAACAGTACCATGGACTCTAGCAAAGACTCTGAAATACTCCTCAGGTCCTGAGAGTCATCGGGAGCACAGCTGATTTGTCGTTTGAACTCCCGTGTAAGGGGCAGATACCCGGCTGGTGGCATTCGTAAAGTCTAACTCTCATGTGGCTCTTACTTTGTGTGGTGTCTTCCCATTGTACCGCGGACTTGCGTTCCTTAGCTAAGAGTCCCATTTCTTACACAGTGACGCCGTAAAACAGGCAAGAGACGGGGAGGGGGGGGGGTCCCCAAAGCGATATTCTTAGGTCAGAGGCTCCACATTTTAAATTTGGAGAGTGACAGCTCACTTCTCTGAAAAGTGAAAACATTCCCACCAGCAATATACAGAATTGCACGTTTGTTGTTCCTGTTTTCAACGAGGGCCAGTTTGGTGAGGGGAAAAAAGCTGCCTTATCTCTGCGTTATTGTAATTTTAATTTCCCTGTTAGTAATGCTGATTGGATCTCTGTGTCTTTATTGGACATTCTGCAGATATGCATAGACATTCCCAGGTTGGCAAATTGCCTATGGGGGCAATTGGACCAGCATTTCTGTTTCTCTTAAATAGCAGTTTATGTAAGTTCTCTGCATGTTAGGGGTGTTAAGCTTTCTTCTCTGCGTTGTGTTGCAGATCATTTTTCCAGTCTGCTGTTTGTCACTTGGCTTTGTTGACGTCTGCCATTAAAGACTTGTTTATGTGTGTGTATTCCTTTACGTGGGAAAATATCCCAGGTGTCTTCTACCTCAAGGTTAAAGCATTTGGCGTGGTCTGTGTTCTGACTGTTGGACATTCCGGGAGAGGTACGGTGGTATCTCGTTCTAAATTGCACTCCGCAAGTGACAGAAGATGATGAACATCTTTTCACACGCTTGCGTGCCATGTGTGTGTGTGTGTGTGTGTGTGTGTGTGTGTGTGTGTGTGTGTGTGTGTGTATGTACTTCGGTGAGCTGTCTGTTCAGGCTTTTTGCCCATTTTTAAATCGGGTGGTTTTTTGGCATCACGAGGTTTCATCTCCAGGTATTGGGGGGATTTTTCCAGCTCGATTTCTGTGATTTTATTTCCGGTTTAATTCCATTGTGGTCAGGGAGCCAGCACCGTGTGATTTCAGTTCTTTGAGATTTGTCAAAATGTGTTTTATGGCCCTTGATGTGCTCTGTGTTAGTGGACATTCCTTGTGCTGGGGAAGAATGATTGGAGGAAGTGGCCCGTGGACGTCAGCGCCGTCTAGCACTAACCCCATTAGCATTCACGCTGTCCTTCTTTATCCCTGCTAACGTCTCTCAGAAGGCCGGTCTGGGGGACATATGGCCGCTCCCCCTTTCTTTTGATTAGTGGTAACAAAGTATGTCTTTCTCCATCTTTTTACTTTTAATCTACACCTATCTTTATATTTAAAGTGGGTTTATTATAACCCTCATATAGTCGGGCCTTGGTTTTTGATCCACTCTGACAACCTTTGCCTTTTAATTGGTTTATTTTCATTGTTTAAGTGATTATTGAATATAGTTAGATTAATATCTCCTATAATTGTTCCTGTTTTCTGTTGGTTGCCCTTGTTCTTTATTACTGTTTCTGCCTTCAGGTTTTCTGCCTTCGAGGTTTCCCTTGAGCATTTTATATGGTTTTATTTTCTCTCCTTTCCAGTATATCAATTATACTTTTTTTTTTTAATTTTTTTTAGTGGTTGCCTTATAGTGTGCAATGTACATTCACAACTAATGCAGATCCACTTTGGAATAGCTAGATACTGAGTCATTTATAGTGCAAGGACATCTTCCTAACAAAATGTCCCTAGTTCCATCCACTGACTTGTACATAAGCAGACATAACCTCCAAGTGTGTTTATATGAATGTATCCATGCATTCATGTGTGTTTATCTGAGTACATGCATACATTCACATAGATACGAATACATTGTTGCAATCATTCTGAGAAAACTTGTCCGTTTAATTAAGAATAGGAGAAATAAAAGTTTTATCATAGCTTCACTACCCAGTATCTGATGCTTTTCCTTTCTTTGTGTAGGTCTGAGTTTCTGACCTATACCTTTTTCATTCTGTCTTAAAGACCTCTTTTTTTTTTTTTTTTAAACATTTCTTTTAAGATAGGTCTACGGGCAACAAATCCTATGATTTCTTCCAGTCCCTTGAGAAGGTAATTTAGTAGGGTACAGAATTCTAGGTTGGTGGGATTTGTTTTTGTTTTTGTTTTGTTTTTCTTCTCAACACTTTGAATATTTTACTCCACTTTCTTCTGGCTTGCACGGTTTCTGAGGCAAGGCCAGAAATAATTCTTACCTTTGTTCTTCTCCGGGCCAGTGTTTTTAACCTCTGGCTTCTTTGACTATTTCATTATTTTTGATATTCTGAAGTTTGAACATGATATACTCAGGTGTCGTGTTTTTTTCTTCTTTAGCCAAAAGCCCTAAGATCCCAAGCCATGATTATCTTGCTAATATTTTTTAAATTTAACTATCAGGAAATACATAACCAGAATTCATTTTAAACGGCAGAATCTGTCCTAAGGAAATAAGCAAGAGATGGATACACATCTGTATAAACAAAGGCTTTTTAAGTGTTTTCATAATGAAAAATTAAAAACACAGTATCCAGCAACAGACCCATGGTCCCTTCATATATTAAATATTACACTGGAAAGAATAGTTATCTGGGGGGTAATGAGCTACAAAATCATCTGGTCCCATTTTTGGGAACCAAGCAATCATACAAAACCTATGACTGATTAAAATAGATACAAAGTGAGCAGCCATCGTGGTTTTTAGAGCTCATCTCTGTGTGGTGGGTTGCAGCTGAAGTTGGTTTCACTCTGTAGCTTTCTGAGTGTGGATTGGTTGCCAAATCAGAAAACAAATGATTTTTGCAACACATTAAACTCTGGTGGTTATCGATGTGGTTTTTTTTTTTAATTCTTCATAAAGAAAATTCACTAGTGATTTAGATACATGGAAATTGGAGTTTCCACTTTTATTTCTGACTTGGAGTGTGGCTTCTTTGGGACCCAGATTTTTAACTCAGTATGACCGTGCTCTAATTATACCTTTAAAAAGCCCTTTGGTGTTCCTGAGGGCACTCCCAGACGGTCTGTCTGCCTTTTCTAGGATCATCTTTTGGCAAAGCTCAAATGCTGAGTCACTGACGTTGTATTCAGTGTGACATTTAGTCCTTCCCGGGTCCCTCCCTTTCCTCTGCCTGCCGAACCATTTTGATCCTTTAACCCTCTGTGTTTTCTCTGACTTGACATACCTCCCTCACCACTGCTGATGATGGATGTTCCCTGACCAGAGCTGCTGGCGTGGGGGGGTGGGAGGGGGACGAAGTCGATTCCTCTAGAACCTTTGCCCCACAGAGACTTTCCTTTGCCAGGATGCTCCGGTGAGGGGGAGCTGAGGCTTAGAACCCACTTAATTCCTCGGGAAAGTTACTGTTGCTAAGTCCGCATTTCTCCATCTCTCATATCAGCAAATGGTTATGAAGCCCCTACTAGTATGCGAAACACATTTCAGACAGTGGAGGACCGAAAAGAGATAAGATCTTTGAACTCCCGGTAGCTACTCAACCAAAACTGGAAATTGAGCACTTTACCTAAGAGACTTAGACGAGAACTCCAAGTGACATCGTGCCTAACACCGAGACTGTTCCCCACGGAATGTTAATTCATTCGGCCCCCTCCCCTTCTTCATTCTTTGAAACGGGACCGAGTGTAGCGTTGACTAATCTCTGCTTAGCAGATTTCCCTTTTAACTCTGTGCCTTGGGTGCAAGAACTCTTCCGCATGGTCTGTCTGTCAAGAAAGCCGGAAGAGGAAACAGACTGCTGCTCACATCCCAGGGCTCTGAGGATCGCTTAATTGGCAGCTGGATGGGCCCTGAGGGGTGGTGGGGTTGGTGCAGAATGCTTGAGGTTTCCACGTATCAGGCTCTTGCTGAAGCCCATAGTTGTTCGCTTGAATTCGTTCAGCATCTGGACCAGCTTTCTTGGGCTGTTCTATTTTCCTCAGCACACACACGTCATAGATTCTTCTCTCGACTAAGCATCCCTTGGAAAGATCTCTCCTGCCTAATGCTCCCGGACGGACGGGGAGGATCTTTAGTGCTCACCTGACTCGTGCAGACAGGGTCACACACGCGGCATGCTGAAAATCGAGTCTGCACCCTTCTCGGAATGTATTTTTATGGTGCCTCGCTGTGGGTGTTTCTACGGAACCGAAACCCTTCCCCTCGGAGGGTGACCCATCCCAGATTCAAGTGCTGCGTTAGGTCGTTGCCCCCTGATCCCACAGGGAGCCGGGTGGCGGAGGAGATTTGCCTGGGACCTTGACTAAATCCTGGTTTACCCAAAGTTTGAATCGGCAGCCGTCCCTTGAACCCGCCCATCCGTCCTTGCCAACTTCCCCCAAATTGGTGCGTTTCTGCCTCTTTCCCACATGTCTGTGATCGACCAGTCAGTCTTGGGGGTGAGGGAGAGTGAAGCCTCAAGGAGAAGAGAGGGCGGGCCATTTTCAGGGGCGGTGGCACAGGCTGCGGAGATGGAATGGGAGTAATTTGCACATCACTCCCCCGCACCAGCTTTCCCGACTCTGGATGTGGTTCACGTGTTACAATCCCCGGGGAGACGCCTGGCAGAGGTGCTCTCTTTCCACACTTACTCATGCTCTGGAGTCCGGGTTGGGAAGCGCAGGAATGCCCACGAGAAAAGTCTTCACCATGGCGGGAATCGTTAAAAATGAGGTTAAACAGCGGCGAAGGCGTTGTCTCGACTCACGCGTGAGCCGCTCGTGTGTTCGCTGTTTCACCTCGGTTGTGCATTTTACCTTCCGCAGGATCAGCTCTCTGCAGACATGTACAGTTTCGTGGCCAAAGAAATCGACTATGCAAACTACTTTCAAACGGTAAGGGTCTGGGAGGGTAAGAGCACGTCAGGCGCACTCCCAAGAGTCCGGGTGTGGGCAGGAAGGACCGTGGCATGGACCCTGAGGGCCCTGGGTCCACGTCATGGGAAAGACTATATGGGTTTTAGCTCTTCTGTCTGTGGTTAAGTCCGGTCTATTTCTCCTTGTATGGATTTCTCTAAAAACCTAAGAATAAAACTCAACCCATCCATGAAGATGATGGCAACCCCGTGGTCTGTGGCGGTGGTTCTCAGTTAGGGGTGATTTTGTCCCCCGCTCCAGCGGCTGCCTGGCCAAGTCTGCAGGCACTTGTGGCCATCACCACGGGGTGGGGAGGTGCATCTAGGGAGGAGAGGTCAAGGGTGAGGCCGAGCATCCTACAGTGCATAGGACAGTCCCCCACGGCAAAGAATGACTCAGTCCCAAATGTCACTCCGGCCAAGGTTAAGAAAGTTGGCTCTGTCATAAACAAGGAATTTGGGGGTCGCCTGGGTGGCTCAGTGGGTTAAAGCCTCTGCCTTCAGCTCAGGTAATGATCTCAGGGTCCTGGGATCGAGCCCCACATTGGGCTCTCTGCTCAGCGGGGAGCCTGCTTCCTCCTCTATCTCTACCTGCCTCTCTGCCTACTTGTGATCTCTCTCTCTCTCTGTCAAATTAATAAATAAAATCTTAAAAGAAAAAAAGGAACTTGGGGAGAAGAAGAAAACTCCACCCCCAGCTCATAATTGTTTCTCATTTCGATTTTGGCCGAAGACAGTGACAGGCAGGTAAACGATGATTAACGTGGCCTCTTCGCTTGTCTCTCATCGATGAAAGCAGATTTAGACCCTAGAGAAACAGGATCTGAGTCATCCATACTTGAATGATCTGGTCCAAATAATTAAGACCCTGGCTCTCCCTACCAGATCAAGTGCAAGGCACGTTGAAAACAAAATAAAACAAAACCAGCAATAATTTAAAAAGAAAAAAAAAACCTTGAGAAGAAAAATACAAATTAAAAATCCAGTTAAGTTCACATGCCTTTAAAGCTGAGGGCAAAATTCAAACCTTAAATGATTGGGGAGGTGATGGGATGATAAGGAAGGTAAGGAGGAGAAAAAGGAGGAGAAATCCTAAAATTTTTAAATTGTAAGCCCCCTGGGCCGGTAGCATCCCCCAGGGCTGTGATCAGTGAGTGGTCCAGATTGTAAAGGCGTTCCTTGGACCCCCCAAAAAAGAACTGATAAGCATTCCTTCCAGCCTGGAAACTTTATTTTAAAATAATAGCACTTTCTCAAGTATAGTCCATGGGATATATTTAGAGATAATATTTTAGGATTTCTGGAACTTAATGACATTTTTGACATTCCAAAGCTTTCTTGGACTGTCTCCTTGCCATTTAAGTACCTTTTTTTTTTTTTCAGTGTTCTCATTTTTTTTTTTTTTTAAATTTAATTCTTAACTAGTGTTTAGTTTTTACTTGGAGACCATAGTATCTGCTCTCCGTACCAAGCTTTTCAACGGAGCGATTTTGCTCCCCTTTCTCTCAAGTGCGCCCAGGTTGGGGGGCGAGGGGTGGACGGTGTCTCAGAACAGAAATGGCAGGATTGTTGCTTCCCGGGGTCCATATGCTCTTGTTAACATCTCAGCAGCTGTGTTAGTAGAAGGATGGTCAAAATAGGCAAATTGAAAGAATTTGGGGTTTTGGTCCGCGTCATGGAGCTGGAGTGGTTTTGCCCCCAAGGTCCTTGTGGACCAAGCAAGCCCCACAGTTTCCGGTCAGTTATATATTAAACTCACTTGGCAGAAACCAAAATATATACAGCCTAGCATTTAGCTCTGTCATTGAGGAAAATGGAATTTTTTTTTAAGATTTATTTATTTGAGAGAGAGGGAGAGAGTGTGCATGCTCAGGGCGGGGCAGGGAGGAGGGAAGAGAGACTCCCAAGCAGACTCCCCGTGGGATCGCAGAGCCCGACATGCGGCTCGATCCCACAGCCCTGAGATCACGGCCTGAGCCAAAACCAAGAGTCGGACACTTCACGGGCTGAGCCACCCAGGTGCCCCTAGGCAAATAGATTTCTAATGGGTTCCCCGTTTATATTTTCCTGTTGCCCCTCTCTCTGTTGCCTTTGCTTTGAGGATGGGGTGCGAGGCAAGGCAGCGTCGCAGTGAAGGCAAGCCGTCCGTGTCAGGGGTCCCCCTCATCCTCGGTGGCTCTCCTGCCTCCCAGATATCCACTTGAGGGGACTCCTTTGCCCCAGAGGCCGAGGAGGACGCAAGTCGAGTGCTCATTTGAGGTGGCCTGAGAGAGAGCAGGGTGAGGTGACACCTTCAAGCAGAGCCCCCCCCCCCAGCCGCGCTCTCGCAAAGCATAATGCTCACCCTTGTGTCTCCTCAGCTCATCGAAGTGCAGGCAGAGTACCACCGGAAGTCCCTGGCACTCCTGCAGGCTGTGTTGCCTCAGATAAAAGCACAACAGGGTAAGTGCAGACCTTCCCTGGAGCAGGGAGGTGGGTGAGGCCACTTGCCCACTGGGATGAGACCCCCCCCCCCCGGCCCCGGATCGCCTCCATCCCCATCGAGGAGCCTCTAGAACTTCCCACGCTGGTCCCTTGAGCCAGCACACCCACATACACACTGCCCCCCGCGGGGGATGAGTTGGGGCAGTGCACGGAGGTGTGTGTCCGGCATGAAGCCCAGCAGGTCCGGGCACAGCTCCCTCCCCGGCCGTCTGCCCCGCCATGGCTCCTCCATCCCCCCCCAGACCACAACAGTGGAGACTCAGCCGGGCCTCCGTGCCTTTGGGAGCCAGGCAAATCTCTGCCTGCCCAGAAGGAAAGAACCATCCCAGCACGAGCGCCCTTCACTAACTGCCGACGGGCCCCTCTCTTGCTTCCCCAATCAGAGGCCTGGGTGGAGAAGCCTTCCTTCGGGAAGCCTCTGGAGGAGCACCTCACGATCAGCGGCCGGGAGATCGCCTTCCCCATCGAGGCCTGTGTGACGATGCTGCTTGAGTGCGGGATGCAGGAGGAGGTAGGTCTGGGGACAGCTGTGGGAATCTCCTTCCCTCCCCGGCCCCCGCCGACCCAGACGTGTGAAACGGGTCGGCTCCCCATCGGGCAGCACACACTTTGGTCCTGCTCTCTTCCTCGAGCCTTCACTTCTGAGGGAGGGAGGAGGATTGCGGGAGGCTGATACCACTGGCCCTGGAGAAAGTTCCAGCCCTGCTCCCGCTGTCCTGCCTTCATATTTAATAGGATGAAGCCACACCGCTGCTGCTCCCCCCCCCCTCCCCTCCTGTTCCTCTCCTCTCTCTTCTTCTTCTGCCCCTTCCTCCTCCTCTTTCTTTGCTTGACGAGTTCCGTCATTTTAAAAATAAACCTTTTAGCCTTTCCGATCTCGACTCTTCGAGAGATCCTGAAAACAGGATGGAGGGTGACGTTGGCAAGCCCTTCTTAAGAGCCACATGGAAAGCAGTCTGTGGGAAATGGGCGACTCTTCTCTTACTGCCGCGTAAACCATTTCCTGGGAGGTGGACCTCACATTTGGTTTCTTCAGTAGGTCTTTTGAAATTGCTGGCCCATCTTCCTTTGGTCTGATTGGCCAATCGATAGTCACTCAGGGTATGCGGTGCACTTATCGCCGAGCAGAGTGTACAAGGGGGAGGTGGTGGCTTGGGCTTGCTGGGGGGGACATGTGTCTAGCACGTATCACATGCACCCGATTAATTCAAAACAACTTCAAGTCTTTACGTGGGCCCCGGGTCACGTGTGACAAACCGAGGTCTGCACCGGAGCAAGAAGCCAGTGATCATCCAAATGCACGGCGGCCTCTCCTCAAGGGATGGGGATAAATGTGGGTTTGGGGACCACGTTTTAGGTGCCGGGCATCCTCGTGTCTGTTCTCAGTTACTAGGTGAGGAGGTCTCCACAGTCCCTGAGCCAGAGCCTTATGGAGCGAAGTGAACTGGGCCTCCCTCCCTCCCCCCACCCCATCGCTTTTTAAAATTACGGGAGAACTGCCACCCACAAAGATGAAATAATGAGCCTTATCACCTAGCGGATGGACCGTCCTGCTTCCCCTCTGCCTCCATCCCTGCCCCCCCAGCGCCTGCCTTGAATAACTGAAAGCCAATCCCAGACGTTGTGTCGTTTCATCTGTAATACTTCAGTATGTTTCTCTGAAAGAGAGGGAACAGATAGGAATTACATATAATATGGGACATAAAAAAGTATTACGTACAAAAAGGAGACATAATCTGGTCATGTCTTCAAATAGCTAATCAGCGGCGACGGGTTCTTTCTGCCTCTCCCTAGCTCCCTCCCATTCCCCCGTTCTGTTTTTCCTTACTTTGTACCAGCTTTTCTCCTTTTAGTAACAGAAATGCTCAGGTTTGTCCCTGGCCTGGAAAAAGTTTATCTTTTTTTTCACCCCAACTACAAACTCATACTCCTCCTCCGGCTCTTTGGTTTTGTGTTTGCCCTGGCTCCTCGGGTCCCCTCTTGCCCCTGCCAGCAGCAGGGGGATTGTCAGCACCATCACCCCAACCCTGCCCTCAGGGAGCATTTGGGGTCCTCCCCCCTCCTCTGGGCTCCACTCCCACGTGTGCTACCATTTCTTCAATATGCGCCCACAGATTTTCCTCGGACGCCCCCAGACTGGACTCACTAGCTATTGTAAGAAGCCCTTCCTCCTCCTCCTCTTGGTTTTTATCTGTCACTCAGTGAAACAGCCTTCTCGGTAACACAGTCAAAAATCTGTAGGCTATTTGACAGCTCTACTCGCTTCTTGGCATTATCCATCACCAAGTGCCATTGCATTTGGTTTCCTCCACGACAGTGGCATGGCTTTATGGGAATCCAACCCGCTGCTTGGGTATCTGCTGTAACTTGCTCTTGGTCACAGCAGCCTTAGTTATACGCTCGTCCAAACATATTTATGAAGCTTCTTCCCCTATATGGAGGAAGAGAGCTTGGGACATCTATTTAGAATGGAGTTAGCCGCCTTAGCGGGCCAAACACTCCGTATTCCAGACCAGGAACATTTTCTTCTGAAGAAACCTGGGCGATCCAAATGGTGGCCACAAAAGAGCTGTCCTGCAAAATGCCAGGAGCGGAGAAGGCGAAACCCATCAGTAGCTCTTCCATCGTGTCTAACTCACCCGTGGCTTGGGGGTTCCCTTCTAACTCTGACCTGCATTTGTCTCCTCCGCACACCCCTGTCATCTTCTCTTTCTCTTCAGCGCTCACTTTCGTACAAGGTACAGTGGTTCGCCTGGAAGCCCTGACAGGGATTCAGAAGTAACTTTGAGAATGAAACGCGGAGGGGCGCCTGAGTGGGTTAAAGCCTCTGCTTTCGGCTCAGGTCATGATCTCAGGGTCCTGGGATCGAGCCCCGCATCGGGCTCTCTGCTCAGTGAGGAGCCTGCTTCCCCCTCTCTCTCTGCCTACTTGTGATCTCTCTCTCTCTGTCAAATAAATAAATCTTAAAAAAAAATGAAACACGGAGGGGCCGACGGAGGCATCGCTCCCTGAAGAACCACCCCTAGTTTTCACGTCCCCTGAGGACACAGACTTGTTCTCTAAAAGTAGAGCCCAGTATCTCCCAGGACACGGGCACACACTCTCAACCGTCGGACCTTTTCACATCCAGCTTCGTACACCCAAGTCCGACCAGGTGTTGGGCCACTTCTCTAGAACACATCTGGAATACACAAGAAGCTGGGGTGCCCAAGGTCATTTATCCCACAGATTGTTAGAGAACCAGAGTGATGAGTCACCCCGTCCTAGGCACTGGGGACGCCACAGTGGGTGAAGCCCAGTTCCCGCTCAAAAGTTGCTTCCGTCCAGAGGAGGAGACGCTTAGAGCCGGGGCAGCTACTATATTGGGGGACGGTGATGGGGGAAACGGATCGAGGGGATTTTGGAGGAAGGGAGCGAGGAGACTGTGTCGGTTTTGCGCGTGTGCCTTCGCGTTGCAGGGCTGTGCACTCACCCTCTGTGCTGTTTTAGGGACTCTTCCGTGTAGCGCCGTCTGCCTCCAAGTTGAAGAAGCTGAAAGCTGCTCTGGACTGCTGTGTGGTGGATGTGCAAGAGTACTCAGCAGACCCCCACGCGATCGCAGGTGGGCACCCTCGGCCCCTTGACAAGGGGCTCCCTTGTGATGGAGAAGCTCATGGGGGGGGGTGGTCATGTGACCCTCGAGGCAGAGGCTTCCCAGCATGCCTTGCTATATCTAGGAAGGGCGCGTGGTCACATGACCCTCGAGCCCTGGCGTGCATTGGCTGTATCTGGGGGAAGGGTGTGTGGTCACGTGACCCTCAAACCAGTTCCCAGCGTGCCTCGGATGTATCCAGGGAAGGGTGTGTGGTCACATGACCCTCGAGCCAGCAGCTTCCCCGCAGGCATCAACTGTATCCAGGGAAGGGCACGTTGTCACATGACCCTCAAGCCAGTGCCTGTGTCAGATGTATCCGGGAAAGGGTGTGTGGTCATGTGACCTTCGAGCCATCGGTTTCCCAGCATGCGTCAGCTATATCCGGGAAGGGCACGTGGTCACATGACCCTCGAGTCTGTGCACGCATCGGATGTATCTGGGGAAAAGGATGGGTGGTCACGTGATCCTCAAGGCACTTCCCATCATGGAGCAGATGTATCCGGGGGAAGGGCGTGCAGTCACGTGACCCTCGAGCCAGCGGCTTCCCAGCAAGTGTCAGCTGTTTCCACCCAAGGCTCCGTTTTAAGCCTGATTGTTGGGGCCCCGTGAGGAAAGGTCTCCCCGGCGTGCCAAGAGAAGATGAGGTTTTGCTGGGAAATAAGAGGGGGACACCAATGTGACTGGCAGTCCAGGTCCCACTGCCGTGCCAGAGCCTCCGATCCGTTCACGTGGGAAACCACCGTTTGGTCGCGGCGTGTGGGTCAGGGGAGCCCATCCACAGATGGATCCCCCCACCCCCACCCCCACGGGTGATGCCATCTGGTAGAACGCGTGTATACCCGTGTCAAGTGGCTCAGAGCCAATGTTGTGTCCGTGTCCAGGAGCTTTGAAATCTTACCTCCGAGAGTTGCCGGAACCTCTGATGACCTTTGAACTCTATGACGAGTGGATTCAGGCTTCCAAGTGAGTACGCCACGTCTTGGAGTGTGTGGTTGAGTGGGGTTTATTTGGACGGGTTTATTGAAATGAGCAAAGCGTGGAACCTCGGATCTTACGGCTCCGCTTCTTGGTGTATATGGTGGAGAAATGCTCATACTCATACCTGGAGAGGCATGTACAAGGGTGCCAATGCCAGTGTAATTTGAAAGCAAAAGCTTGGATATTATTAAAAATGTATTGGTGGGGGACCAGGTACATGAATAAGTAAATCACAGCGTATCTACACTGTGACGTACTCTGGAGCACTTAAAATCCCTGGTCAGGCTATTCCCGCTAACACGAAAAGATAGGAAGACTTACTTTTCAGTGAAATAAAACAAGTTAACAAGGACACATATAACATTCTGTTTTGTTTTGTTTTTTTTAAAAAAACACAACAGACTCGGGGCGCATGGGTGGCTCAGCGGGTTAAAGCCTCTGCCTTCGGCTCAGGTCATGATCTCAGGGTCCTGGGATCAAGCCCTGCATCAGTCTCTCTGCTCAGCAGGGAGTCTGCTTCCCCCTCTCTCTGCCTGCCTCTCTGCTTACTTGTGATCTCTCTCTCTCGTTCTCAAATAAGTAAATGAAATCTTTAAAAAAACACACACTCAAAACTATATAATTTCGGGAGTGCCTCTATACATGCACAAATGCATAGAAGGTTCTGGAAGGGCTCACACAAGCAGATCATCTTGATTCCTTCTGGAGAGAAGCACAGAACAAGGGAAGGGTCACAGGGTCTTGACTCTTACTTGTACTGGTTACAAAGATAATAATGGCTCATTAATAGCTAATATAAAAACTTTACATTTGGTCCGCGGGCTGCCCTCAGCTGGGTGCCTCTGAAAGGACATGATTTCTGGGGCTCTCTCGTCGTAGGTTTAGTCTCAAGGCACAGCCAGCTTAGCCTGTCAGAAGGAATGCTCGAGTACGTATGTGTTTCTTTGGGCCCTGCAGCTGACCTCCAAGGGAAGCCAGGCTCTGTGTGTGACGTTAGAGAAAGTTAGCTCCCATCATGTTGTGGGGAGCTGGTTTTTTTCCTTCCCAAGGTGGAGTAGAGACGGCACGTCGGAAAAGCCTGGCTGGTTACCTGGCATGCTTCCACCTCCTTGTGGAGCGTGGGTGTGAGCTCCGTGTCGATATCCATCATGAGTGACACCTCTGTCCAGTGTTCATTAGTGGCTTGTCACTGTTCTGAGCTCATTGTGTGCTTTTAACTCATTTAATTGTCACAGGAACGAACCCATCGCAAGTGGGTTGTGCTGTTTTCCCTAGCTTTCAGGTGAGGAAGACGGGTCCTAGGGCAGGTGTGTGACCCGGTTACCTGCCATCTAATAAAGGGCAGAAAGACGATTCGAGTCCAGGGGATCCGGTCTGGGACCCATGTGCCTAGTTACGGCCCTTCACATCTCTCTAGAACTCCTCGGTGGTTCTAGGGATGAAGAGAAATGAGACCAAATCCGCTGATGGAAACCGTCCCTTTTATTTCCAGCATGTATACGTGATCTCGATGCTAGAGGAGCGAGAGAAGGGAGGACAGCCGGGGCATCGGGATCTAGCCGAGTCTTGGCAACATCTGCCCTTTCCCCTCAGACACCGATTGGAAGCTTACGATACCAGACCCTCTGCAGAGCCCTTTATACTACTCATACTGACCCTGAGCAGGAAGTCATCCCATGAGCCCATTTTACAGATGAGGATAGTGAGGTTGTGTAGAGATTCAGTGGTCGGCACAAGATCATGGGCAGGAGGGACCCGTGTCTTTAATGGCCTCCCTGCACCAGACCCTCCTCGTCCAGCCTTTGGTCAAATTCGATCAGTTAACCTCTCCGTTTCTAAATGGGACCTTTGGTTTGCACTTCAGAGTCCTGAGAAAAGGGTGTTTTAGAGGATGCTTACCTCTTTTCAAGGCTGAGCTGAGGGAAAAGAGAGATTTTTCTCTCCTTGGTCAGGATCTGTGGGCGGACCCGTGGGTCATGGGGATGAAGTGTGTGGGTGACGGTCACCACCCTCCTTCGGGCCCTAGTTTACAGGGTCAAAGCTGAGCCCTCACCCTGCCGATGTCTTCATTTTAGTTTTTCTGGAGAAAACATTCTTGGAGCTGGAAGGCCTTCCTAACCGTGTATGCCCTGTTGTAGATTTTTACAAGCATATATAAAATGTCGTATAAGTAATCTTTAATTTTTAGTGGCCTTATTATAAATAAGTGAATAAAAGCTCTTGGAGTAGACCTTTTGTAGAGTGGAGAATCTTCGGTTCGTGGACATTATCCATCCCTGAGTTCGATCTTGAAGGTCAGATTTCTTTACGTGTATGTCCAGCTCACAGAAATACTGATTCAGAAGGTGTTTCTTGAACACCTGGGGTGTGTCAGATGCCAAGGAACTTTCAGTACCATTTATTGAATGGACAGCAGGCTGCCCCACTGTGTGAAAGTGGCCTGAGCTTTCTTGACCGGTATGTTGTGTCCTGTTCTCTGTTCTGGAACCTTCTTCCTGACACCACCACGGCCCTGCATTCACCTGTGACACGTACCGCGGAGGTTTGCAGGACAAGACGGGGGCCACAGAGAGGGAAAGAGTCGTCACTCAGCCCTTGACCGATACGGTCAGTCGCAAGAGTTGGCTTCTCATTCTCCGGCCGGTTAACATGATCGCCAGTGAGATCTCATTGACCCCTGCTCAGCCGGTGGCTTTCCTGTTTTTTCCCCAGTATTCAGGAGCAAGACAAGAGGCTTCAGGCTCTGTGGAATGCTTGTGAAAAATTGCCCAAGGCCAATCACAACAACATCCGGTGAGTGGACGGGACCCTGAAGACCTGAGGTCAGGGTTGTTTAAGCTGCACACCCGCAGTTTCCCGGCGAAAGGTCATGGTAACTAGCCTGCGCGGCATTTTATGGGGTGCCGGGCTTGGTTGACGCGCACGGTCTCCTTTCCAACCTCAGACGGGCCCTGCGAGGTTGTTCATTACCGTGTCGCCAAGGCAGGAACGGAACGCAAGGCGACGTTTGACTTTGGAAGGCCACTGGCTAATTCAGTTGAGTTGCCCGATGTGCAAGAAGCAAAGATAAATGCAAGCTATTTTTGAGATATCGCGGGTTTATTTTTTTTTTTTTAAGATTTTTTTTTTTTTTTTTTTTTAAGAGCCGGGGGGAGGCTCAAAGGGAGAGGGAGAAGCAGATTCCCTGCTGAGGAGGGAACCCGATGTGGGGCTCTACCCCAGGACCCCGGCAGGCAGATGCTCAACCAACAGAGCCACTTGGTGGAAATGTCCTTGAACTCGTCTCTAGGGAGAAGGAGCCAAAAGAGTACCCTCCTCTGTGTTACACCGTTCACCGCCTCTGTCCGGCGCATGCCTCCCTCCCCCCACCCCCTGTCTGCTTGCTTCCCTGCCCCGAGATCTTATTTCCCGCTCCTCTACAGAACTTTTCTGCTCCCTCACACTCTCTGCTTCCTCCTCCCTCCGGCTTGCCAGCCCCGCTCCTGGCGCGGCCCCCTCCCCTCCGTGCTTCCCTGCACTGGGACTTCAGCCCCTGTTGCCATCTGCCCGAGCGCATCTGCTTTCCGTTCAGAATCCTAGCAGCCGACGGTGTGGCGGGCCCTTGAGAAATTAAACAGAGAATTACTACCTGATCTGGCCACGGCACTTCTGGGTATTTATAGGCCCAGAAGATGTGAAAGCAGGGACTTGATCCTTGTGCCCTCCTGTGTGTGACAGCGTCATCCGTGACAGCCAAGGGGTGAAAACAGCCCAACAGCCATCGCTGGGCGAATAAAATAGGCATATGATGCAATATTTGGCAGGTGAATCTAGAGGACACGGTGCTATGAAAGAAGCCAGACACAGAAAGGCAGATACTGTGTGATTCCATGTATCCGTGGTACCTGGAGTTGGCACGTTCACGGAGACAGAAGGGGTGCGGGGGCAGGGGCTGGCGGAGGGGAGCACGGGGCGGGACAGGAGTGTTTAACGGGTATAGAGATTCTTTTCTGGAAGCTGAAAAGGATCTGGAGATGGTTGGTGGTGACGGTTCTTTACAGCGCGAAAGTACTTCATGCTACTGACTTTAATGCCACCGTCCTCTCAAGAGTAATTTTTATGTGTATTTTACAAGTAAAAAAAAATGCCCGAGAGCGATTTAACGCTCAGCTTCATTAGTTCCTTGAGATGTAATTCACGTAGCGTTGTGTCCTCTTAAAGTGCGCGACGTAGCGGTCATATGTGTGTAGAATCTGACAGCTGTCACACGCACTTTAGATCATTTTCATCACCCCGCAAAGGAACCCTGTTCCCGTTAGCAGTCACTCCCCAAGCCCCCCACCCGCCCGGCCCCTGGCAGACACGAATCCACCTTCCCCGTCTCTGCAGACTTGTCTCTACTGGACATTTCACCGGGGTGGAGTCCTGCATGGGGTCTTTTGTGTCTGGTTTATTTCACTTAGTATGAGGTCAAGCTTCATCGCGCGGGAGTATGTGTCAGTGTCTTTTTTTCGTGGGTGAATAGCATTCCGTTGTGTGGCTAGAGCACATTTTATTTATCCATTCTTCCCTTGGTGGACAGTTTTGGGTGGTCTCCACTTTCTGGCTGGCTTGCACAACACTGCCGTGGTGAACATTTGCATGCAAGTTTGTGTGGGGGCGAGTTCCTCTTGGGTAGGTCTCTGGGAGTGAATTGTTGGCTCATGTGCCGAATCTGTGTTTAGCTTTTTTTTCCATAGGCTCTCGAAACCCCACTGAGGTTAATCCCAGGGGACACCACCCCTAGCACGTAGACGTCCCTGCTGATGACACCCGGACACTTTGCCCCTCACCTCTGCACCCAGGGAGGGTAGCAGGTGACTGAGGTTTAAAAAGGAGGAGGGACTTCCGGTCACTAGATACTGAGAGGGAAAGATGGGGAATTTCTCTGGCCAGGGTTCACCGATGCAGATATTGACACGCAGCCGAGAGAGATCGGAGTCTGTCTGTCTTTCAAGCATTCTCGTGGCTTGACACATTACACATCTTCGTTGTAACTTAGCAGGATGTGTGCGCGTCTCGAGAAATTTCTGCCCTCTGCTGGGGGAACGTGGCTGAGATTGACCCCGAGTCAAACCTGGCCCTTCTCTCTTCCTTTCAGATACTTGATCAAATTTCTGTCCAAGCTATCAGAATATCAAGATGTTAACAAGATGACTCCCAGTAACATGGCAATTGTGTTAGGACCCAACCTCCTGTGGCCGCAAGCTGAAGGGTGAGTACACAGGGAGGAACGTGCATGGGGTAGAGGATGGGGAGGACGGCCAGGGCCCCAGATAAATCGTCAGCCTCTTTTATTTGTCAAGCCCTGTTTCTCTCTCGGCCCGCTCACGTTTTAGGCGCAGGAGAAGACCCAGAATTCTGCAGATCTTTCTGACTGACGGTCTCAGAGCTGCAGGCCTGCAGGGAGGGTCTTCTCTGAGCTAATCTAAGTCCGCAGTGGGCCAGGCAAGCTCTTCCCAGGCCTTTCTGACGCTCAGCGAAGAGCACACATCCCAGCATCTGGATGCAGGGGATGGAGGGCTGTCTCGAAAGCGAGGACAGAGTTGGAAAGCCTACAAGTCCGGCAGCTGTGAGAATCACACCTCACAATGAAATCTGCCTGATACTTGGTGATTTCGTGTATGTTACTCATTTACATATCTCTCGTAAGGAGGACTTTTACGGTTACTCTGTTCTGTGGAAGGGAGAGGTTCAGAAAGGTGAAGTGTCCTTCCCAAGAGAAAGCCTACTCTCAGACCTAGGTCGGCAGGCTTCCGGTCAGGGGCCCTTCCTGGGCTGTGGGGCCAGGCTTGCCTCTGCGCTGCCTCGGCTGGTAACCCAGTCCCCCCCGCCCCCGCCCTGTGCTCGCAGGAACATCACGGAGATGATGACGACTGTTTCGCTGCAGATTGTTGGGATCATCGAGCCCATCATCCAGCACGCAGACTGGTTCTTCCCTGGGGGTACGTGGGGGCATCAAGATACGGGAGCAGGGGGGCCGGGGGAAGAATGAGAGTATTACTGTGATTTCCAAACTTTGAAACCAAAGGCGTTTGTTATTAATCCTCCTGCACAGCTGCATGAGTCGTGGTGGTTTCTTACTGTCTAGTCCCTGGCTGAGCGACCTTCTGGCCACAGGTGTCTGCTGCCCGCGCTGACCGTGTCTGAGGTTTTTACCGGTCTAAGATCCACACCATGGTGGCTTTAAATCTATGAATCGCGGGGCGCCTGGGTGGCTCAGTGGGTTAAAGCCTCTGCCTTCGGCTCAGGTCATGATCTCAGGGTCCTGGGATCGAGCCCCGCATCGGGCTCTCTGCTCAGCAGGGAACCGGCTTCCTCCTCCTCTCTGCCTGCCTTTGCCTACTTGTGATCTCTCTCCCTCTGTCAAATAAATAAATAAAATTTAAAAAAATAATAATGAATCTATGAATCGTGAAGTGCTGGAGCAGAAAGGAAAGAGAGCTCGCCTGCTTTTATAGATGCGGCGTGGACCTGAGATAGGGCGTGGACTTTTGATTCAGGGCTCAGGCATCCCTTTGTCACTCCTTCCGTGTGTTCTTTGAGTTGCCCTCAACGTGCGAGAGTGGGACTCACAGGCGAGGAGACTCTTTTTTATATCCGGTTCAAAATCTAGGCTGTCAGGGCAGCTCCCTCGGATGGTGCTTCCTAAATGTTCTAGCCCTGGAAGCAGCATTGCGTGAGGGTATGACTCAAAGCTAACCGCTTTCGGGAGACGGCAGTTGTTATGTTCAATTCAGTGTTTGCTTTTGTTTTGTTTTTTAATAAAAGTGGCACTTATGTTCAGTAAACATCGAGGATATGTTTTTTGTGGAGCGATAAACTGTTTCACTCGTGGGAGAGTAAAATGTTAATCATTCTGTGCCCGGTCCATCAGAGGTAATCAGTTAGTGCTGACCTAACAAGGCAGAAGTTTGATCATCGTCTTTACTTGGTTTCATGTGTTTTGACCATGAAAGGTCTTCGCTCTGATGTCCTAAGAGTTCTGTTGATGACACAGTTGGGTGAGGTTGGGAAATCAGGATAAAGAAAGAGAGGAGGTAGGAGTTTAAGGCATAATACTGTAAGTGTGTGGATGAGTGGATTCATCTCCCATTGCAGATAGATTGTGGCTAGGAGAGGAAGGGATACAGTTTTTAAAAAATTTTTCAAATTTTTCAGTGACTTCTGTGGGTCACTTGACAGCCAACAACAGTAGTGACCTTAGTGAAATCTCTAGTTTCCCATCCTTTTTAATGTTTTCGCTTTGGTTTTTCAGAAAGACAATGTCATCATTTATAAATAATATTGCCTCTTATTTTGTTTTCTTGACTTATTCCACTGGCCAGCACTTCTCCGGTAGTGTTAAATAGCAGCGGTGGGAGTGAGCATTGCCCTTTCTCCTGATTTGATTAAGACTGCTCCGGTGTTTCACCCGTAACCATGAGGTTTGAGATAGATGATTTTGTCTTTTTCAGAAAGTACCCATCTGTTCCCCTTTAATGAAGTGTTTTAATCATAAATAGAAAATCGTTTTATTTAACGTTTATCATATTAATGTGATAGGTGAGCCCTTGTGTTCACCCGCTAATATGATGAATTATTTTAAGATGAATTCGTATAACGTATTGACATTGAACCACAGGACACCGTTTTCTATGGGTAAAGTGTGGAGGACAGGCCACGTCTGGTCATCTCCGTCTTGGCTGGGAAGGGTATGACCAATAGATCACATACACGCATTCTCTCTTCCCCGCAGAGATAGAGTTCAACATCACGGGGAATTACGGGAGTCCCGTACACGTGAACCACAACGCCAACTACAGCTCAATGCCCTCCCCAGACATGGACCCCGCTGACCGGCGCCAGCCCGAGCAGGCCCGCCGGCCCCTCAGTGTCGCCACGGATAATATGATGCTGGAGTTTTACAAAAAGGATGGGTATGAACCGGTGTCCCTTTCTCAGCACTGGGGGGCCAGAGCGGGGAGGCGTGGGGGGTTAACACCCAAACCGGATTGCCGGGATTAGGTTGCACTCTCGAGCGGTGGTTGAGGCGATTTGTAGCAACGAAGCTGTTGCCTCCTCCTCTGTTTCCTCGGGGCTGTTGTGACCGAGTCCCTTGGCTTGCTTCCCTTGCTCTAGGGGCAGAGGTAAGTTCAGCCTTCTGAGCCAGTGCTTGCGATCCGTATTGATTACTTTTCATCAGAAGGGGAAAAAAAAGTTGGCCAACAAGAGGAATTAAAAGAAATTCG
This sequence comes from Procyon lotor, assembly GCA_028646535.1. Classification (NCBI taxonomy): domain Eukaryota; kingdom Metazoa; phylum Chordata; class Mammalia; order Carnivora; family Procyonidae; genus Procyon; species Procyon lotor. Next base: position 3,917,038 of record CM053619.1, read on the forward strand.
TGAGCCCTTCATTTCCACTCTGCATGGACGTATGTCAGTTCCCCAAGTCCCACGTGGTTTCCACGACAATGGCCCGGCTCCTTCCTGTTCTTCGGCAGCGCTCCTGCATCAGCAGACCCTTGGATGCGGAGTTGAACATTGAGCTTCAGAACTTTTCAGGTTCGGTCTCGGTGAAACAGAGGGCACACCTCCCCTTGAAGCAACCTGTGCGTAAAATCCCTGTAAGTGTTGAAGACTCCTTCCCGTCCCCCGTGACTGAGATCTACCGCTCCTGTGGTGCCCTCGCCCCGGGACGCATAAAGGCGTTCAGCTTAATTCGCGTGGGAACGACCCTCTCGACGCTCCTGTTCCAATCCGTTTACCTAACGTGTAACCGCATTCCGTGATTCCCGAAATCAGTAAAAGGGGCAGCAACAGGTTTCGTACCAAGCACAGCTGATTGGTGGGGAGCGCCGGCCACGGCCGCCAGAGTGTGGGGACTGAGAGCGCCCTGCAAGCTCGGGGCGTCAGCAGCTGTGTCTTACGGAAGGAACCGGCATCGCACCGTTCGCTCCAGCAAGTCAGTCACGTCAAGAATTAAAAATCGCTGCTGTAACACACAATTCAGCTCCTGCCCAAAATGGACCAGGAGCATAAAGCACTGAACGGGGATATCAGAGATTCGGACAGCCGCCTCCTGCGTCCCTAACAGATCTCGAGGCCGCCCCAAAGGTCGGCTTGCTCGTAAGGTTTATGGCCTAAAGGGTCTCAGAGGGAAGGTTGAAAACTGAGAATTGTAGGGGTGCACCTTACTGTTCACCCCTCTTGGTTTCTGAGTGGGAGTTGGCACTGGGACCTGGCCCCATGGCCTGGGATGATGAATCCCTGCTCGTCTCCTTCCCCGCAGAGACCCTTGCTGTGTGAGGCAACCCAGCGGCGGGGGGTGGGGGGGGTGTTGTTTATCTGTTCTGTGCCGTTCGTTATTGTTCTCTAGCTAATGACGAAAGAAATTCCTAGAAGTTGGAGAGAGTAAGGGGAAATTCCTTCAATTTTTTTTTTTTTTTTTTTGGAAGATTTATTTATTAGAGAGGGACTGGGGGCAGGAGCAGAGGGAGAGAGAATCCCAAAGCCGACTCCTTGCTGAGTGCCGAGTCCGAGGACACAGGGCTCGATCCCAGGACCCTGAGATCATGACCTGAGCTAAAATCAAGAGTCGGACGCTTAACTGGCTGAGCCACTCAGGCGCCCCTCCTTAAGTCTTTAAAAAAATAACACGCTTAGAGTCTGATCATTGCTTAGTGAGAGAGAGAGGAGTTCATATTAGCAAGTGCCTCAGATTTTGTTTTTAATCTCAATTTAAGCAACCGTGTTCCTTTGAGAGAGATGTTCAGCCGAGAAGATACCCCGGAGGACGAATTCTGGTCCCAGCTGGGTTTTGGAGAACCTCTTTGCTCCTAGTGTTTCTGGATCCAAGTTGTGTGTGTACTGCTCTGTCCTTTTCCTGCCAGAGCCCGTCACGTGCCCGGCACCCTGTGAAGAACAATCCGGATACCATATACGGAGAGTTACCGCTGTGGTATCTTGGGGCGTTCGAGTCTGCTGGCCCCCAGAGTACGCAGGCAGAGGCAAAAAACTTGAATGATGATTTTTTTTTTTTTTTTTTTTTTAAGTAGGCTCCATGGAGCCCAATGGGGGGCTTGAATTCACAATCCTGAGATCAAGACCTGGGCTGGGATCAGGAGTCGGACGCTTAAAAGACTGACCCACCCAGGTGCCCCTTGAATGATGATACGTTAAACAGCTGCCTCCTCTGTTGACAGCCAGTCATTCAAGAACGTTGTCAATGATTTGCCCGTTCCGCACGCTCTTCTGATTGAAAGCCCAGACTGCCACCATCTACTTGAAGGGCGTAGGGGATGCACTGCATGAAATTACTCTTGCACACTAAATGGCTGTCGTTTATGTATTTTAAAACTGGCATTAAACATTAAATGAAGTGGAGGGCTTACTGCTTTACCCTTGCTCCGTTGTCTGGCTACTGGCCCAAATGCTTTAAAGAACAGTGAGCTTGGGGCGCCTGGGTGGCTCAGTGGGTTAAAGCCTCTGCTTTCGGCTCAGGTCATGATCTCAGGGTCCTGGGATCGAGCCCCGCATCGGGCTCTCTGCTCAGGAGGGAGCCTGCTTCCCCTTCTCTCTCTGCCTGCCTCTCTGCCTTCTTGTGAACTCTCTCTCTCTGTCAAATAAATAAATAAAATCTTTAAAAAAAAAGAAAAAACAAAAGCAGTGAGCTCGCAGATAATGAGTTTCTAACCAGTTTTCCAGAAACAGAAACCTTAAGTTGTAAATGTTTTGGGGGGAGAGGACAGCCATTTGCACCAATGGAAGACCCTTGTGTTATTTTAGCAATAGTGGGAATTCTCCACATTTATCCCGTTTCTGAGTTCTTAAAATCTGGCACACCTTTTAAAGTCTTCAGACTACCCTCTTGAAACACTGACAAAGCTCACTTTATGAAAGCGTTTTGGTCAAGTTACAAAAAAAAAACAATCCAATTGTGTATCATCTTCCTGGCTAATGGCTTTTATATCCTAGCTTTCATACAAAGTGGTTCACTCCCCATCCCAGCTCCAGACTTTGGTCCTGCTGCCTTGGATTCAGGATGACTCAGGAAGTGGCATTTCTTTAGCAAGACCTGGAGGCAGATTTGGGAGCTCACATCCACCTTTCTCATTACTGTGATTGGCAGAATAATGCCTCCCCGCCCACAAAGCTAGCAGCAGGTCCTAAACCCTGGAACCTATAACTATTACCTTATTTGGGAAAGGGGTCTTTCCAGATGTGATTAAAATAAGGACCATGAACTAAGGGGGGGACCACTCTGGATTACCAGGGTGGTCCCTAAATGCAATGCCATGTATCATAAAATTCGGATGGAGGGGCGCCTGGGTGGCTCCGTTGGTTAAGCAATTGCATTCAGCTCAGGTCATGATCCTGGAGTCCGGGATCGAGTCCCGCATCGGGCTCCCAGCTCCACGGGGAGTCTGCTTCTCCCTCTGACCTTCTCCCCTCTCATGCCGTCTTTCACTCTCTCTCTCTCTCTCTCAAATAAATAAAATCTTTAAAAAAAAAAAAATAAATTCAAACGGAGATTTGACATATGCACGCAGAGAAGGAAAAATGCGAAGATAGAGCAGAGATTTGAGGATGTGGCTGATCTTCCGGAACGTGGCGGAGGTGACGTGCCAGGACTTTGGAAGCCGGGTCAGACAGAGCTTTGTCGGTGATGCCTGCGTCTCTTGAACACTCCACTCTTAGAACACAGTTACCTCGATGCCCAGGAGCCCAGGCAGCCCCTCGGAGAGAAGGTAAAGCCCCCGGCCTTCACCCCACCTGGACACCCAGCCGACCGCCGGCCTTGGGAGGGAGTGGTCTCGGAGCCCCCCTCGCCGAGCCCGACCTTCTCAGCTAATGCCGTGTGTGCTACGCAGCTGTGCCTCCCAGACTCTGCCAGGAGTGTGGATTTGCGGCCCAGATACAGAAGCTGCCGCGTTTCGAGGGTGGCTTGTTACACAACAGAAGACAGAACAAACTTTAAAAAAAAAAAAAAAAAAAAGGCTGCCGTCCAGCGACCCCAACTCCGTTCCTCGAGACTACCTCAGTTGGCCTGGGATTCAGACACTGGTACTTTTGGAAAGCGTCCTGTGGGGCCAAGAAGCACTGAGTCACAGAAACATTTTTGCGGATCTAAATTTGGCACCGATGACAGTCCTTTTAAAAAGTTTTCAAAACTTTCCTTCCGTAGCCCTCAGGTGTCGCTGTGAGATACGGGCTCCGACTTGGAAGTTGGAGGGTGTAGGTTACTATGTATTTTTTGTGCCTTGTTAGTATTGGCTTTTTGTTTTGTTTTATGAAATAGCGACACCTGTTTCATGGGTCCTTTGTCCCAAATAAGACAGGAAAATAGCTTTGCAGATCCCGTTTATCTTTCTGACAGTGGCAGAGCGTCGTCCCTGGTCCCGTCAAATATTTTTTTGTGTGTGAGCCCTACTGCTTCCTAAAGAGTTGGCCAAGATGTCTGCACTTTATTGCCCATTGGTCAAGCTGACATCCGTGTCACTGCGCCAGCTCGGTCCTGGCCTCCGGAGTCCCAGCAGGATGGCCGTCTATCCGCAGAAATCCCAGTGGCCTTGACTCTTTACAATCAGAAGACCAACGCTCAGTCCTCTGTCAACTCTCCAAACCTGACGTGCCTGCCGCCATTTTGTCTGGTGACCTCAGAGGCTCTCCACCAGAGCCACTCGACCGCAGCCCCAAAGTCTATGGGGATCTTTACAGCAGAGCCACCGGTCTCCCCTAGAGCTCAGTTTGCTGGGTGATGCTTCCTTCGCCTGTGCTGGACACCTGCTCTGCGATGGGTCTTGTCCCACCCGTGTGGACCTTCATCTCTATGTCCAGCGATTTGAAACAGGCCTCTTTAATTGAGAAGTTTCGGAAGCAACGTGAAAGGTGCTCTCTGGACGACTGGTTCCACTGTTGGTTGTGTTAGGTTGGGAGGGGACAGGAACCTGGGGTCTGGTGGGCGCGGAAAATACACGATTCAGTACGTGCAAACATGTAGTGTGACTTCTTAGAATCTTTAACATGTTGTTATGGGTCACAGATCTTCGTAAGGCGGCTGTGGCGTGCCTCCTTTCCCAAATGTATTGAATCGGAAAGCCCGTGGTCACCTGACAACTGGAACTAGGGGTCCAAAGACCTGGCTTCTGTCATGGCAGAGATTAGAGTGCTGTGCAGACCCTGTGGGGGCAGGGGGGGATGAACACACCGAGACCGTGACCCCAAAAGGTGTGTCGTCGTGGAGGGCTGGTCCAATCATTGTATTTTAGAGCCGAAGCTGTCCGAAGATGAGCTTACCTCATCTTCGGGTACTGGTGAGAAATTTGACTCCTCTTTTGGGTTTGCATGGCCAAGTGGACCTTGTTAGAGGGATATTCTTGGCCCCGGGGCCCCAGCTCGGCTTCCCCTGCCTGGCCCCCAAGTTTCTCTTAAACATTCCCTGAACTTAAAAGTCTTCAGTGGGTACTTGGGGACCTTCCCAAATTCCCCCAGGCTTCTGCCATCTGATGGCGGATGCGTTTCTTGTCTCCTCTCCCCTGGCTGGCCTTTGCCAAATGGAAATGCTTTTTAGAACAGCAGTCAGAACCTTCTAGAGCTCTCTAGACTTGAATATTTCAAAACCGTATATTAATACCTCTGGCTAGGATTGTTCCTGACCAGGATTCAAAGGCAGCGTGGCAGACGTCTGTCTGTCTACAGAGGGGAAAAAAGGAAAAAGCACCTGCTAACACTTGACGATCCATTCCCTAGAATGGTTCACAGCAAACTTCTGCTCTGTGATAAATACATTACGTAGATGCCTGATCTTCCATCTTTCAGATTTGGGCTTCTTTCTTCCCTCCCTCCCTCCCTCCTTCCCTCCTTCCCTCCTTCCCTCCTTCCCTCCCTTCCTCCTCCCACTAGCGCAGTCCTTTGTCTCTTAAGTTTTTAAGGTTCTGGATCTTCATGCTTTGCCCCTGTGGCCTGCCAGGTTACAGACTTGACAATAATACCGCTTCATTTCCTACATCAGGGGAGACATTTCTAGGTCTGACCTCCCTACTCCCTGTCTACACACCCTGTGGGCGAAGAATCCCCCTTGTGTGAAAGAGCCCTATTACGAACATGCAAAGCCCTACGATGAACTTTGGGGTGGGGCTCTCTCCAGTCCAGGTTCCGGCCATGTGACCTTGGGAAGTGACTGACCCTCTGAATGCCTGTGGTTCTTTAGCTGCAAAATGGGGAACGAATAGCGTTGTTTTGCGCATTAAGTAAAATCTTACTTAGGAAGCATTCCTAAGTACATTTCAGAACAATGCTGTGGGAAACACCAGCTGCTTCAAGTACACAGACTAGGTTTTTAAGTGACATTGTCCTGTTTTTAAGGTCGCGGCCTGGCTGGGCGCGCTTCTCCATGAGGCTCTCTGCCCGACCCCTCCGTTTGCCATCATGCTAAGAACACCATGAATGTCTGTCCGCCTCCATGAGCAGTCAGGCTAATTCCGCAAGCACAAAATATACCAAAGCCAGCACGGGCTGGCCGAGGCCGTGGAAGGTTTCAGGAGGCTCCTTGGGACGGGGAAGGCCTTGTGTAGGGCGAAATTCTGCCTGAGTAGCCATTTCTGCCTGAGCTCCTCCTGTCACAAGTGTTGTTTCCCAAAGAACCTTTCAGCCAAGATGAGACCCTTCTGGTTCTTCGCTTCTTTCCTGCCCAGATGCTGTGGGCTGGGCAGTAAGACTTAAGGAAAGAAGAGGATCCCCTCTTTATTTTTCTGTTCGTTATGCCTAGAGTCCTCCAAGGTTGCTTTCCCCTTCTCTGAAACCCACACTGGCCCATCTCACCGGATTCCTGGAAGACCCAGGAAGCTAGGGAAAAGGGGGTTCTGTTCCTTGTTTGTTCCCCTTACTTCTACCAGAGAACTGCACCCTCCTCCCCCTGCAGATCTTTGGTGTTTTGTTAGGAAGGGAAGACGTTCTCGAGGCAGATCCCGTAACCTCGAGTGGCATGACCCAGATGGGGTCTTTCCAATGTCTCCGTCTCCCCCTGGCCTGACTCACTGGCACCGCATGCTTCTGCCCCCTCCTGTCCGCTTGTTTTAGGCTTAGGTTCACTGTCTGTCTGTCCTTGTCCATGAGGATTAAAAAAAAAAGGCTACCTTTGGCTCCTATGAGGGCAGAGCATCATCACCGTCAAGGCTCCCGCTTGTTGGCTTCTTAGCAGGTACTCCGTAACTTGTACACGGTCCTTGTTCTTCACAACCCTGAGGTGGTAAGGAGAACCCTCAGAGGAAACTAGGTGTTAGTAACTCATCGCTATCGCACAGTAATGAGAAAATCTGGGATTCAAACCCCAACTCCCTCCTTCCAGAGGGCGGCGCTGCTCCCCTGAAGCATTGGGGTGAGCAGAACGGAGTGGGGTCACCCCATTGTCCAGTTGCCACTCCGGCTCCTCACAGTCCAGCCAGCAAGTCTTGGCCCTCCCTCCATGAAGGTGGGTATTAGCCTCATTCTGTAGATGAAAGGAGAGCTCTACCGAGTCAGGGGCTTACCTGGGTCTGGAGGCTTGGATGGTCCCAGAACCTATTCCCTGACACAGTCTGTTAAGAAGGGTACAAAGTGTGTCCTGTGATAAGTTCCGTACAAATATGAGGTCCCTGCAGACCAGGAGGAGTTCGGCAGGGCGGATTGTGCGTCAGCAGGAATTGTCATTGGGTCCACGCCTGTGCACCTCCATGATGAGCAGCTCAGAACTCTGAATTCCCTGCCCCCTTGGCTCTGTTACCTAAAAGACAGGAGTGGGAGACAGGCATCCCCAGGCCAAGTGCAGGCCCTCCTGTCCTGCCTCCTTGCTCCCACCTCCCACGGGACCCAGAAAAAGCCATAAGAGAGGCTTGCCCTGAGGTCCCCTGTGGGATTCTGGAACATACTCCTGACTCCCGCTTACTAATTTCCAAACCCTTTGCTGCTTAGAGCTCCTTCCTGGCCTCTGACTTCTTGCTCTGTCCTGAATTCATCTCTAAAGGGGTCAGAAAAGCAGTTCCTCAAAGTTTTCTCCAGGAAGCAGTGGGCCAGGGGAAATCTTTGCCACCCAGACTGGCCTCAGGTACCTGGGCAGTGACTTAGGGAGTCAGTTGGGTTTGATTAATTGCACTTCCATTTCATCCCCCTCTTGGTAAAGTTTCCTGTCAGTTTCCTAATCCTGGCTACTATTGCTTCTTCCCCCTGATAAAATAATGAAGGGAAACTTAGTATAACCTTTGGGTTCTATTCTTCCATCTTTGAATATCTTCCCCTGTGGGGCAGTGTGCCGAGCAGTTTTATAATTTTTGTCTTCGGGTTGGGTTTTATGTAGGCATTCAGATGTTTAAATATTCCATTCATTTATTCCAAGTTTGTTTTCCGAAGGCAAATATGCATTGAGTCCCCGCAAGGGCACTGCCTTTGTGATTGATTCACTCTGTAAAGACTTGAATTGCTTTTCAAAAAGATGGGCGAATGTCTGATGCACGTGCACTAGGAAGGCGAGGTGCTGCCTCCCCTCAGAAAGGAGTTTCAGCGGGGAGAGTGGAGATTGCAATATGGCCCAGCGGTCTCTTTGTAAAAGCAGGAGCCTGTGCTCAGCAATTAGTTCTTGGTTGCTGATGTTTGCCACGGGTACTTCTGGGTCTTGCCGAGCAGGCTGGAGCCTTCGCTTGGTAAACCGGATCGGCAGGGAGCCTGGTGTCCGAGCTTGCTGATGCTTGAAGATACCGTTGGAAGGAGAAGGCATCCCCCAGGAGCCCTGATCCTGGAGCCCATGCCCACCTGGTGCTTCCCTCCCCGCCCCCAAATGGAAAGATCTAAGTGAAAGAGCATAGGATAAGGAAAATGGGTGAGACTGATCTCCCCTATCACCACGGCCAACGTCCTGCATGCATGTCGTCCTCGCCCATCAGGGCAGCTAAGTGCTATCACTTCCTCCCCCTCGGCGGAATATGAAACTTGTTGGCGCCTCTCGTCCTGATAAATTCAGAAACCCACAGTTGTGTCCCTTGCAGTCCCCTTTAAATGCAACCAGACCTTTTCCCCAAGTTTTGCCTGACCCCGCCCCCCCCCAAGAGTGATTCCAGATGTCCTTTAGAAGGTGCTTATCTTTTGGTGGAGGTCCTCAGACCCAAGATGACTTGAGAACTGAGTCTTGGAAAGAGACCGGGACCCTTGACCTCCCCCCCCCC
>CM053619.1:3925926-3942564 GCA_028646535.1 Procyon lotor
GGCTTCTCTCTCTCCACATTGGAATAAAGGATAGGATCTTCACCCCCTCAAACAGAAGAACCCCTTTAACTAGAGAGGCCAACCAAATTGAATCAGTTTCATGGCCCAGCAAAAGCCTCACGCTCAGACCCCGACCTTGACAAGACAACCCGTGTGTCCAAAGGAAGGCATAGTTTTTTTGACACTAATATCTGTATGTTTCTGTCCCTGCAGCCTTAGGAAAATCCAAAGGTACGGTATCCTCGGGTAGCTACGAGGCCCTGTTCAATCTCTGAGAACATGCCATACCTTTAGTGAGCTCTGCGAGAGGGTGAATGTGCCGTGTTTGGTTGCTTGGCCGACTTAGTGGAAGCGGGGTCTCCGTAGTTAAAACTGAATCGCAGTCCGGAGGGACCATAGGCATGGTCAGCCCCTCGCCTGCTGCGTAGACCCGCGGGTGTGGCCTGCAGAGATCGTAGCTTGGCCAGGGTCCCGGGGCTACTGCAGGACTCCTGGCTCGGGCCTGTGCCCTGGACCCCAAGTGGCAAACAGAAGGACGGCTAACTAGATGTCTCCCGCTGGTCAGTGCCAAGTTCAAGTGCGATGCTGCCCCCCTGCTGCAACCCCCCCCTCCATCTCCCACTTGGGGGAGGGAGGGAGTGCCCCCCCGAGAGGCTGCTTTCTGCTCCGGGGGCCAAGCTTGGATTCCACACGCAGATCCTGAGGCCAGCTGGCTTTGGCAGAGGGTGCAAGTGGAGCCGCCATGCGCGCCGGGGCCGCTGCGGTGTGGCCCGGGCCCGGAGCAGCCTCGGGCGGGCGCAGCGCCCCGGCCCGGCCTCGCTTCCCGGGCCCAGGAGGGTGCTAAGGCTGCGCTGCTGTCCTGGCGGACGTGCTTGAATGTGTCCGCTGCGCGGGGGAGGGCGCCTGCTCCCGGGCACGCGTGGGTAAGCGGGTGTCTTTGTGTCCCTCGCCAGCATGGGCGTGAGGGTCATGGACACGTCCTGGGTGGCTCGAAGAGGCTCCTCGGCTGGCAAGAAGGCGTCCTGCGCCCCGCCCACCACGCAGCCCCCCGCGCCGCCTGGCGAGCTGGCCGCGCCTCTGCCGTCGCCCCTCCCGGAGCAGCCCCCGGACGGCCCCGCGGCACCCTCGGTGTCGCCGTCGGGCTTGGGCCTCCAGCCCGGGGCCGAACGGACCAGGTAAGTGGGGCCAGGCCGGCCGTGGCGCGTGCACGTGTGCGCGGGGCAGGGGCGGGTTGGCCGCGCCCCTCCGGGCCTCCTGGATGCCGTCACCTCCCCGCTCCGAGCCTCTGTGTTTGGCTTTCTGCATCCTGCTGGCACGCGGCGAGTGATTCCCCGCCCCCCCAACACACACCCCGGGTTGTCAGATGGAGCCCCTTCCCGAGAATAGCATCCCCAGCAAGCTTGCGAGGTGGCAGCTCGCTAAAGCCGGGAGGGCGCTAAGTTGCCGATTCTCTCCCCTTCCTCTTCTGCCGTAATGACTTCCCGATTTTGAGATGCGGGGGGTTGCAGTAGCTCTCCCTTTCCCTCCTCTCTACCTTTAGATTCAGAGGAGCCCTTTCCCTTTGGGCTTACCTGGGTGCAAGTCAGGGAAGGCGTGGAGGTCACGTGGTCACTCAGGCGGGGCCGGGGACCTGTGCGGTGTGATGCTCTGTGATGCTGGGTTGTGTCTCCATTCATTCCAGGGAAGAAGAAAGCGGGCACGCTCCTGGCACCCCAAGTTTATGGGGGACCAAGTCCACCCAGAGATAAAACGTGAGATCTGTGCCCTTTAGGCGGTCCCGTCCCCGTGCGCAGAGTCAGGGCACCTGGCCATACAGGGTCCCAGCAGAGCGGGGCCTCGTCGGGCCCTTCCTCAAAAGAGGGGTCCTGGAAGTGACAGTGGCACAGGACCACTTCGCGGGGTGTTTCTGTCCCGAGAAACAGTTGTGAGACGTGGGAAAGTGACTTCAGATCAGAGGCCGCTGTGCGTTGTTAGTGGGGACACAGCATTTCCCCCCGGGCTCCTGCCGAAAACATTTTGGAGGCTTTGGGAAGCTGAGCCCTTTCATCCAACCTTTTTATTTATTTATATTTTTAAGATTTATTTATTTATTTTAGAGCCCAAGAGGGGGAGAGAACCTTCAGGTCCCACGCTGAGTGTGGAGCCCAAAGCAGGGCTCCGTCCCACGACCCTGAAACCACCACCTGAGTCCAAACCAAGGGTCGGACCCTTAACGGCTCCCCTTCACCCCATCTTTATCATACACGTGCACACAGATACCAGCTCCCTAAATGAAGGGGCTGCAGGGCCGTGGGTTTTTTTGTTTGCTTTTGGCAAAGATTTTCCCCCCTGAGATGGGGAAGTGACAAAAGGAAAATGGGACAGTCAGCGTTTGGGGGTGGGGTGAGCTTGGGTCACCTTCGATGGCTCCAGCGCGGGGCTGGAGGGCGAGGGCCGTGGCTCTGCACTCGCTGGGCTTCAGGTCCCCTGGGGGGGGTGGGGGGGCAGGTGTGGGAGGGCTAGTGGAGCAGAGACGCAGAGAACGGTCGCTGTGGACCAGAGGCTGACGAGGAGGAAATGAGCAAATAAGAAAACTGCTGCAGTGGTTCCCTTCTTGCCTTCTTGCTCGCTTCGTCCTGGTCTCCCATCTGACAACCGACTGTCGGCGCTCAATGCTATTTGACCTACAAAAAATATTGCTAGGAAACGCTCCTCCAAGATGCATTTCCCCTGCCTCTGAAGGTATTCCCAGAATCTCAGACATGGCTGGTGACCCCACGAGTCGCTCATGGGCCCGGAGCTTCTCCGACGGGTTCCCAGTATTTCAGAGCTCATTGTCTTTGCTCATACCATCCCTGTTTTTGGGGTACCCAGCTCTGAGACTTTCCCTCAGGCACCCATGTTCTTATCTCCCACCATCTTTTTTCTCTGCCCACATGGATTCTTCCCAGTACAAAGTGGTGTTCTATTGGGTTTTTTTTTTTTTTCTGTTTTCTGGACTTTTTTTTTTAAAGATTTTATTTATTTGACAGAAACACAGCAAGAGAGGGAACACAAGCAGAGGGAATGGTAGCGGGAGAAGCAGGCTCCCTGCTGAGCAGGGAGCCCGATGCGGGGCTCGATCCCAGGACCCTGGGATCATGACCTGAGCCGAAGGCAGACGCTTAACGACTGAGCCACCCAGGCGCCCCTGTTTTCTGGACATTTGCAGCCCAGATGCTGTTTCCTCCAGTTGCGGGATTCCTGTTACCCACCCCCCCCACCCCAGGATGGCAGGCCCACCCCTCCCTCTGGCTTGCTCCGGCCCCCCTGTTCTCTACCCGGGCCCGCCCCCTCCAGACCTGGCGGCTCTCTGCAGTCAGGCTCAGCCTCTGCCTCCTGCCCCTTTGCTCGGCATTAACTTTGCCCCCCAGCACTGTCTCCTGCTTCTTTGCATCCCAGCCCCCTGTGTCACGTGTCCTTGAGTGTGTCCTTGGTAACCACCTCCCCCCACCCCTCCTGCTCACCCCCTGCTTCTCCCCCCTGGCTTATGCTGGGGAGAAAGCAGTGAGGCTAAGTAGGTAAACAGCTGTGTGTGGGGTGGGGGGTGCGCAGACCCACTGCTTGGTCCCTCGATTCCCCGGGGGCAGAGGTCTTGTCAATCCGAAGGAAGGAAGAAGAGGCTGGTATCCCATAAGAAGCCAGTTTCGTTGCTTACTCCTTGGCGGTTTCCTTTTTAAGATTTTAGCTACCTCTCGATGGTGGCAGAGGTGGACGGAAGGGTAGATCGATACTTGGCCGTCCCACCTGGCTGCCCGATGACTTTGGGCGTGAAGAAGAATGAAAAGTTCTTACCCGCCAGGTGGTTTTCGTTAAACAGAGAAAGGTGTCGCTCTTCCAGCCCCTCGGGGTGAAAGGAGGGGGGGCACGAGGGAGGGGTTGCCCAAGTGGGGTTTGAAGCTCACCCTGAGGAGAGAGTTCCCCTCAGCCTTGAACGTGACGTTGCCTTAACTCCTCCACGTGGGAAAAACGAGCTGCACTCTGGATTTTGCTGTTCCAGCCCTGGTTCCCGCCGCCCGGTCCCTCTGGCCGTGCCCGCCAGGACGGGGTGGCAGATCTCTAGCTCTTTAATGTGTGGGGCCTCTAGATAAAGTCAGGGAACAAATAGGCTCTGCCTGTTTCTGTGGGGAAGAGGTAGCCATTGCGAAGGATTTAGGTCCCCGGCCCCGTGCCTGATATATCATCACCTGAGGGCATCAGGATCCTGCCCCAACGGTGGGTGACAGGTAGCTTTCATCCTGATCGACCAGGGGCTGCCGGGGGCATAAGTAAGTGGGAGGAAGAGCGAGAACCCTTTAAGGGGCTCGGGGTCGGGGGGACATCTGGAGCGGGATTAGGAATGTCTGCCGTGGAGGGCGTGTTGGGGGATGGTGGGGAGTGACAAGCCGGCCACCTCTGCTGTCCCAGTTCTCGGGGGTGGAGTAGGGTGCCTGTGAATGTGTGCTCTATCTTTAGGACAATGCCTGGCAGAGAGGCAGCAGTGAAGGATGACTCCCCTTTGGGACATGGAGACCCAAGGCATCCTTTTGTCAATTCAGGGGACGCCAGAGGCCCTTCCTGCCATTGGCCCTGACCCCCCCCTAAGCCTGGGGGGCTGTGGGGGGCTGGGACTTAAACTGGCCATATTTGGGAGCACAGTTGGGGGGACTGTGCTCACCCTCCCGCTTGCTGGGACAGATACCCAGGCCGGGTCCCAGGAGCTCCCCCCCCCCCCACCACTCGGGGCTGTGATGCGGAGGTCAGGGAAACCAGCCGAGAGAGCAGGGGCCACAACACAGAGTGGGGATGCTCACGGGCTCCTGGCAGACAGAGAGCAGAGGCGTGGAGAGGTGGGAGCAGAACCCAGGTCCCCAGAGCCCAAGAAGGGACAGTCCCCTGTCCCGGGGCATCTCTGGAGGGGTGGGGCAGCCCGAGAGCTGGCCCGGTGGAGGGCGTGGGATTGCACCCCCCAGGCTGGAGCTGCGCTTGCCTGAGTCTAGGGGCTCTCTTGTCTCATGTGCTTCTGTTCCAGCACGAAAACCAAGGAGCTTTCTCCAGGATCCGGGCAGAAAGGAAGTCCAGGCTCCGGCCAGGGGACACCCGGTGCAGGGACGCAGCCAGGGGCCCAAGCAGGCCCCAGCCCCAGCCAGCTGCCCCCAGACCAGAGCCCGCACACTCTCCGGAAAGGTACGTCACTGCCACCCTCGGCGCGGGTCTCCGGCCGGGGACAGCGGTCACACTGCCTGGACACGCCTCTCCCTCACTTAGCGTGGGCGTTGCGAGACCGTGTGACTTCGAGAAAGCACCCTGGGCTGGGCGTTAGAGCTCTGGGGAATTAACCGACTCCAAGAGGGACCACTTCGTCTTTATTCCTCATGTCGCTCCTTTGAACTGTGGGCTCAGTAGGGGCTCCGCAGGGCATTGTGTCCCAGACGCCGAGACCGGGAGTCCTGGCCTTCAGTGTTTCTGGAAGGCTGGGCCTCTCTGCACTGACCCGGGGGCCGCCCAGCCCAGCGTCTGCCCCGGAGCCCACCCTCAGAGGCCCCGCTCTTCTCCCTGCAATGACCTTCCCAGACCTGGAGGCATGCTCTGCGGGGACATTTCGTAAATGGGGAGCTGCACAGACTGTTGTACACAAACTTTTCTGTTTTCACCTTACATTCTCTCTCAGCAAAGTCTCAAACTTACTCAAAGTAGCACCTTGTTAAATTTGTTCTCGGTTCAGGCCTTCCCAGCTTCTAAGTGTGGCTTTGGCCCCAGGCTTCACGGGATAGGGTGGCTCACCTTACCCCCCCCCCGACCCTCGCCAGCCTCCGCAGCAGGTCCCTGCTGGGCTCCCTGGCCCTGGGCTGCGGTGGCCGGCGCCAGGCCCTTCCGTGTGGCCTTTGTTCCCCATCACGCCCTGCACAGCCTCCGGGTGTGTTTTGAGCCCCTCCCGTGTGCAGAGCCGGGTGCTGGGCCCCGAGAGTGCAGAGCATCAGGCAGGAAGGGGGACCGTGTGTGTGTGGCTCAGAAGCACCGTGGGGGGATGTGGGGACCCCTTGCAGACACCGTGGGGCACCATGGTGACAGTGGGACTACAGCATCCCGGCGCCCTCGCCCAGCAGCAGCGGGTCGCCCTTGTGGTCCAGACACACTTTTCTGTCCATCTTTGTGCACAAAGCCTGTGAGCCTCCCTCCAGCCCTGAGAAGCAGGGTGACGCCTAAGCCACGTGTCCAGTGGGGTCGGGCCTGTGGTTCCAGGCCCGTCAGCCTGCTGCTGCCGGTGGCAGGCCTGGTGGGAGGCAGGGAGTGCAGCCCAGAATGCCTCGGGTCCCTGCCCCAGGGGACGCCCCGGCAGCTCAGAGACCACCAGTGAGAGGTCCCCCTTTCTCCCCCACCCCCCTCTGGCGCCCGCTTAGCTTTTTTGTGTTTTGAAGCTCTCTAGGGCTTCTCACACTCTGTCTCCGGTTTTATGTCCTGGCCTAGTCCCGTCGCCGCCAAGGAGGGGTGAATGTGCTCTCGGACGTGGTGGCGTCCCCTGGTCCTCCCCTCCTCTGGCTCGTGCTGGAGAAGGCCTGTGGGGGCGTCCGTGCCTGGGGGCCCCCACGGGCTGCCCGCCCAGGGAGCTCCCAGAGCAGGGGCTGGGGTGGGGTGCGCCCCGTCCTCGGGTCAGATTGCTGAGAAGTGCTTAGAGGGCGGGTCAGGAATCTGTGAGAGCCACAACCCCACGGAGAATTGGAGGTCCTTCCTCTTGTGGAGCGGACGTTTAATCCGACTGTCGGGGTGCGGGGTGATTAAGGCGAGGGAGGGAGCCAAAGCCACGCTGGAGGGACCGTGTCCTCCTCTTGTCTATACTGCCCACCGATGGGGCTTGGGGAGCGCGCCAGCGTTGGAATAGATTTTGTTTCGGGTGGGGGGCTGGGGGGGGAGCGGAGCTGGCAGAGGAGTGCCCGAGGCCTCCCCGAGCGCCTAAAAGACAGCTTCTTCCGGACTTAGCACCGTGCACGGCCGCCCTTGCCTAATGGTCACACGTTAGTGATCGAGGTCTCAGAGCATTTGCCCACGGACGGGATCGTCCCGGCGTCCGGTTTTGTCGTTCTTACCGGCTCGTTGTCAGTGAAAGGCGTGAAGTGTTGGCCGTCGTGTAGCACGATCAAGTAAACAGGAGGAGGCGGAGGAAGGCAGAATGCAGTACATACCTCTGTGCGGTCCCTGCCCAGGGGCACGCGTCTCGAAGGAAAGCCCGGGGCAGGCAGGTACACAGGATCCCGAGGAAGGACAGGGCGGGACGCAGGAGCCACCCGACCCAGGAACCAGCGTGGGCGGGGTCAGCCCGAAGTCCGTTTCCTGTCCCTCCACGCTCCTGTCGCCAAGCGAGCACCAGGCGCCCCTCTTGGACCCTGTGTCACCGGCGCCCCCTTCCTCCGTGTACCCCGATACCTATTACCGTGGCGAAGTGGAGAGAGGACACTGGGCGGGCAGCCACGGCCTGTGCACGGGAAATTCGTTCTCGGCTCTGGCGAGGGCTGTATGTCGATCATGGCAGCGATCCAGGGAAGAGCAGGGGAGATGGGTGCACAGATGGGGAGACGTGAAAACTTGCAGTTTGAGGTGAATTTTCAAAATCCGCATTGGCTGCTCGCGGGGCGGCGAGCGCCGGGAGCCTGGGGTGCGGGGGCGGTGGCCGAGCTCACAGACCTTGGGGACGGCCGGCTACGGGCTTCGTTTCACGACCTTGTGTGTGTGCCTGTGTTTTCTCTTTCAGTTTCCAAGAAGCTGGCTCCAATTCCACCCAAGGTCCCCTTCGGCCAGCCCGGGGCTATGACCGAGCAGTCCGCCGGCCAGCCGTCCCCGCTCAGCCTGTCCCCCACCCCGCCGAGCACCCCTTCGCCCTACGGACTGAGTTACCCCCAGGGGTACTCCCTGGCCTCCGGCCAGCTCTCCCCGGCGGCCGCGGCCCCTCCCCTGGCCTCCCCTGCCGGCTTCGCGAGCACCGCAGCCAAATCCCGGCCCACCCCCAAGCCCCGACAGAGACCCACCCTGCCGCCCCCTCAGCCTCCCACAGTCAGCCTGCCAGCCCCGAGCCCGCAGTCCACGGAGCACCCCGTGCTGGACGGCCTGGCCCCCGGGGAGAGCATGTCGACAGGTAACCGAGCCGCGGCGCTGCCCCAGTTTCCCGCGACCCTCGGCGGGGTGTGCCCAGTGAGGGATCCCTGGTGCCACTGGCCATTAGCACGTCTGTCTGCCCCCGGGCGGCCGTGCTGGTGCCACATGTGGCTTCTCTGATCGTCTTGGGAACCCTCCTCCCCCCGCCACATGAAGCCGGTGGACAGCTGCCCCGGGATCCAGACTGTCCTACGGGAGGGCTTCTTATGGGGTTTCTCCCAGTGGAATGCCCGCCAGTGTGGGACTCTGCTTCTGTTCTTCATCTGGGGGTTGGTTGTGCGCCGAGTACTTGGAGGTGGCGCTCGGTGCTTCGAGAGAGGCTGGGGAGGCTGGGTCATGAGCACAGACCAGCCGGCATCTAAACGCGGGTGAGGCATTGGCGGCCCTCCTGGGATAGAGTGCAGGCTTCTACAAACGTTCAGATTCTTTTTTTTTTTTTTAAGATTTTATTTATTTGACAGAGAGAAACACAGCGAGAGAGGGAACACAAGCAGAGGGAATGGTAGCGGGAGAAACAGGCTTCCCGCCGAGCAGGGAGCCCGATGTGGGGCTCGATCCCAGGACCCTGGGATCGTGACCTGAGCCGAAGGCAGACGCTTAACGACTGAGCCACCCAGGCGCCCCAAAGGTTCAGATTCTTATCTTGAGAACAGAGGCTAAGAACTGAAGACAGTCTTTCGATGAATGAAGCAAGCTTTATTAGAAAACTGCATTTCTAGCAATATTTAGAGAAAGGTCAGTTGCAGGAAAGATGCCGGTCCCCCTGGTTCTTTGAGGAGCTTATGGGACGAGCCCACCCCTAAATTTGGTCTTGCTTTAAGTTTAAAAGGGAGAGATGGAGCTATTCCCTGCCCCATCCCCTGAAAATATAAATGCGTGAAATACACACACACACACACACACACACCGCATTCATTGGTTGGAGAAAGAGGACGTTTTTTGCAACGTCTCCTCCGATACTCTGACCACATGACAGGAGAGACTCTGGCGTGTGCGTGGTGACCGCTAAAGCTGGGCTAGCATCTTCCTCCATGGGGAGGCAGGCAAGGTGTTGGCCTGTGTCCCCAGGCGACAGAGCGCCCGGCCTTGTCTGTTCGGGGCTGTCCCGAGTAGTGTGAGGCAGCACACGCCCGATACGTGCACGCAACACGCAGATGCCTCCCTGCGCACACACACACTCCCTGCACACACACTACACGATCACCGGACTCATACACATGCACACAAACCACACGCACACCAGATATGTGCACGCAACACGCAAAGCCACACACACTGCAGATACACGCAAGTACACATCACCTACACACGTACCGCGTCCGATCGCCTCACGCTGTGTACACCCCTCCACGAGCCTCGAAGGGCTGTGTGGTCCTAGGTCGTCGGTGTCCTGGGATTTCTGATGGGGGGGGGGATCATGCTGCCCCCTCCCCCGTGTTTTTGTTCAAGAGTGAGGTTCTCCCCCTCGATATCAGATGGAAGGGTGAGGGAGCCTGTGGGGTTCGGCTCCTGGCGCCCATGACGAGGCTTATCCAGTTGGAGATGGAAGTGTCATGGTGGCGATGCGCGTTTCCCACGTGGCCCCCGAGGGAGGGGGCTCGGGTGACAGCAGGAGCTTAGGGTCGCCCAAGTCAGCCTGAGGGGTCAATCCTGCCCACAGATCAGCCGCCCCCGGGGAAGGGCTGCTGGACGCATGGGGGGGATGGGACCACAGGATGTCACTGGAGAGGAGCGGAAAGGTGGGGACACCATGGGAGTTGAAATTGGGGGGCCCGAAGTGGGCAGCGGAGTTGCCCTGCCTTCCGCTGGGCTATTCCGGAACGGGTGACCCTGAGCGCTAACCGCACTCCAGCCTCCACCCCGCGGCGCGTCCGTCGTGTTCTTTGGCAGCACTGTCCTTCTGTCCGTCCGCACGGTCTGTGACGCTCCGGTGCGCCCCCCGCCCCCTCCCGTGATACTCGGCGTAGTTGACTGTCACGTTCTCGTTTCATCGTGTTTATTCCTTTCTCCGAATCCTGTCATTGTGTTCCTGCAGCTGTGTGACATGAGGGCCGCAGTTGTGGAGACGTGTGAGGGGGATTTCAGGGTAAGCGGCCCCAGCCCGCCGGGCCCCGGCACTTGCTCGGCTCTGCATGTGGCTCGGACCTCCTCCCCCGCATGGCAGCTCCGCTCCGTGCCTACCCCGGCCTCGGGGGACCACTCTGGTCCATGAGCTCCTCTGGCTTTCGGGGGGGATCACTGGCCTTCTGGGGTCTGGCTGGCTTCGCGCTCGGAGACCGGGAGGAAGTCTGCAAGCAGGCTTTGCGGGCCCCCCGCTCCTCTGGCTCTCGGGCACCCGGGTCAGCCCGCCACCCCTCCCCCTTTGGCCCTAGTACCGCAGGGCTCACAGGTCTGTCCTTCCCGTGGCGTCTCCATCCTTGGATTGCCTGCCACAGACCTTGGAGCCCGGTGCCCCACTCGCTGCATACACCTTGGCTCAAAGAAGTGTCCCCAGGAGGGTCCCGCCTGGCCCAGGGGACATGGCCTCCATTGCAGGGTCAGGAGCGGGTTCCCTGCGACCGTGAGGTCGTCCTGGCTGACCCCCACTTTCCAAAGTGGGCTCTAACTCGTCTTCCTTGGGTCTGACACAGCGGGCCAGTCCTAAAGAATCCAGCGGTAGGAGGATTCAGTCCTGAGTTTATCCCCCAGGGCCTAGGGCCGGCTGGGACCCTTTCTCAGGATTGGGGGAGCATTTATGCCAGTTCCTGCCTGCTCTCCTCTGCTCAAAATTAAAACCGAGAGACAAGCAGGAGAGAAGCCAGAGGGAATCAGGTGTTCTTGTCACAGTCAGGGGTGGCCAGAGTCAACCAGGGGAGGGTCCCGTTCCTGCCCTCCAGAGCCCCCACGAAAGCTGCTAAGCCCTTGATCCTATGGAGACTCGGGGCAGGCGGAACACAAGGGCGTCCCCTGCCTGCCCACAGCTCTCGTGACAGTCAGTGGGGGCTTCTCTCCCTCCAGCCTGCTCCCTGGCCACTGAATTGCCTTCCCCGAGAGGTCTAAGGGCACGGCCAGGATTGCAGCTGACGGGTCCCGTTCAAACCTGTCATCCTGCTCTGTGATTCCCCTTTGGGCCACAGGGACGGTAAACCCAGCTGGGGCCACGCTCGCTGCGTGACAGAGGCGGGGTTTGAAATCCAAGCAGCGAACTCACGCTGCAGGGCACGTAGCCCCGGGCTGGGCACAGAGGGATGGGCCCCAGCAGCAAGGGCAGGACACAGGCTGCTGCAGCTGTACCCCGAGGCGGGAGGAGAGAGTGTCACTGGCAGAGCCGAGCCTGGAACCCCAGTCTCTGTGCTGAGGCGGTGGGATGAAGACAGGAAGGACGTTTTGAGGACTGAAGGGTGGGAGGGTGGTGACAGAAGGACCTCTGTCCCACAGCTTCCATGTTTGTATGTCTTTTAGTGCAGTGTTCAAATGTCTGTCTGTCCACCTGGTATAGTATGTTTAGGCTTGAGTGTTGATTTTGCAAAAAATGCTTAAGACTGAGAAACCAGCCCGCCCACCCCAGGCTGACCCAGAGCTGCTCCTGTTCTAGGAACACCCCCTCCCCCCTTGTCTGGGGCCCCAGAAATGTGGCAGAACAGAGCGGGTGACAGGGGCAGCGTCCTCGGTTCTGGGGCCCCCTGCGCTCCCACCGGGGTCCACAGGCTGGGCCTCTGGCCCTTACCCCCCACACCCCTGCACGCTGCCCCTGTGGCCTTGCCTTAGCTGTAAGGAATGGCACGGCCTTTGCCAGCTCGCGGAGGTCTGGGGTTCCAGATGCTGAGCTCTGCTGCCTCGGGCGGTCTTCCTGACCATCTCCAGACTGACCTTTCAGTGCCCTTGGTGAGGACCTACTGGGAGGGGGGCAGCTGCTCGGAGGCCCTCCGCCCGCCTCTCGAAGGCCGAGAAAGGTCGGTCTCAGGTCTTAGGGCGAGGGCACCACCTCCGGCCTCCCCTGGTTGTTCACGGACTTGGGCGAACGAGCGCTTTTCCACTGCCCCCTACCCTCCGTTCCCGAGGCCGGCCCTGGGGGCAGCCTCCCCACCGGGAATGGAGCCGGAGGGCGTGCAGAGAATGTGGCCCGGGAGCTGTCTCAGCGCTCCTCCTCCAACTTCCCGGCGGGATGAGATTGGGGTGCTCTGGTCGCGCGTGCTCACAGGGCGGGAGCAGAGAAGTCCAACCCCAACCCGACCCCGCCCCAGGCTGCCTCCTCCCGCCCCCGGACGCGCGGCCAGTGCCCCAGCCACCCCACCTCCTGCCTGCCCGTCCACCGCTCTCAGCCGCCTCTCTCTGCCGCCTTGCAGATCTCGTCCACTTTGACATCCCCTCCATCCACGTAGAGCTCGGGCCGCCGCTCCGCCTGAGCCCCCTGGAGCACGCGCGGCGACACTCGGTGACAGAGAAGAGGGACTCGGAGGAGGAGTCTGAGAGCACCGCCCTCTGACCCGCCCCTGCCCCGCGTGTACATACCTGGGCCCCGCCCACTACGCCCCGCCCCACCCCTGGGCTCACCAGGCTGCAGTTGTGCAAAAGGCCATCATCTCCAGCCTGCGTGGCCCGTGGGGGTGCGACTCGGTTCGTTCCCTGTTCCCTCGGGGTGGTGGCTCTGGCCTTTTGTTTGATACTTGCCTTTGGACTTTGTGCCTCTTTTGATCCACTTTCAGCCTCCAGGCCCAGCGGCACCCCCTCTGCCAGAGGGCTTCAGGGTCCGGTCCTGGGCGGGTGTGGGCTGGGGGGGCGGTGCGCAGGAGGGTCGGGGTGCCTGGTTCCACCCGCCGCTGCTGCCTGGGCTCCGACCCCACGTGGCTACGGTGGGGGGAGGGTACCCGCTCCCCTAGTGCACACCAGGTCTGGATTCTGGGAGGCCCGCTGCACCCGTTCGGGCGGGGGCACAGGGGAGGGGGCCAGCCGGTGTAAAAATCTTTCAGGCTGCCCTTACTGCGTGGGCTCCAAAGTCAACGGCTTAAGACAAAATCTGTTTCACTTCCTAATGGTTTGACTTTTCCCGACGACCCTGTGACCGAGTGCTCCTGTCCAGACCTTCTCCTTTTGTACTTCTGAATTTAAAAAGATCCGAAGGGTGTCCGGGCAGCGCACAGTCACTTCCACAGCACCATCGCCGTCCCACAGTAATTCTAGCCCCGCAGGCTCCCAGAGGCGCCGTGAGGTGGGTGCCGCCGGCCCTGCCCAGCCGTGGCTCATCACCCTGCCTCCTCGGGAGTCCCATCCGGTCTCGGGGCGCCCAGTCGCACTTTGGGATTGAGGGAGCGAGACACAGATTCGGGCCGTGCATGCCAAGTCACACTTTCCAATTTTATCCTTTTAAAATAGATAGGCTATACCTATACATGATATAATATTTGTATATACAAAATCTATATTTGTTTAATTTGAGCCAAACTAAACCAATGTATAGGTGTACAATGAGAAATTTAAAGGCTTAGTTATTTTTCCCGACACAGTGTAAGATAGCTCTGCCCCGATGGGGGGAATTCGCCAACTTGGGTATTAACAGCTTTGCTCACTTCCTGGCAAGGACGGGTCCGTGCCCAGTTTGTAAGGGAGCCCAGGGGTCAAAAGTTACCTTTAAATACATGTACAAATAGTTGTTGAAAGTAATGTTATTAAAATAGATTTATTATCCCTGAGCGTGGCCTATCTTCTTGTGTTGGTAAGAAGCTCGTTGGGGACACGCGTCTGTGCAAGTGCCCCTCAGGAGGACATCGGAGGTCGCGGCTGGGCCAGGCTAAATCCTCTCTCTTCCACATCACCTGAGCTTTCAAAGCTCTGTGTTCTCACAAATAAATACCCCATTAATCAGAAAACTTCATTTCCATACACTAACCTCAGTCTTGTCCAATCCCAAAAGGAGGGCAAAGGTTGGCCAGCTCGACGTCCGATTTCTCCACACAGGGCGCTGAGGGAGTCTGGGTCCGGCCATGGGGCAAAGCAGCTCCGAGCGCTCCCACTGCCCCTGGAACCACGGGAAGACTTGCGTGTTCCTGGGCACAGCTGGCACGGCTTGCCTCGGTCAAAACCTAGGCTGCAGCAGGGTGGCTGCTCCCTGGGGCGTCGCGGCCATCGGGGCCGGCTCGCAGGCCACACTGGGCCCCGGGCAGCGCGAGCCTGCAGGGCGGGGACCCGCCTGCTCGGAGGGGGCACAGGGGCGGCCTCCTCCCGGAGCTCCGTCTTTGGAAAGGCTAGTCCTGGAGTCCTGTCCCCGACCCGGCGTTCCGGGACGTGGCTCGCCTCGGGCGCGCAGAGCCAGTAACTTGGGCGGAGCAGGTGCGGGCACCCGGTTCTTCCATGTGACTTCTTTAAAAAACAGTTTGTACCAAGGTCCAGTTGCCCCCGTTCTTCTGTCCAGCAGCCTCGCATCCCGAGGCTGTGCCGGGGGCCGTCCCTGTGCGGGGGGGGGGGGGGGGGGGGGGGGGGTGGTCCCCTCACTGTGCCCTGACCTTCTTGCTCTGTGGGCTCTGAGGCTGCTCGGCCAGGACCCGCTTCTGTGGGGGCGTCCCGTCCTCGGGGCCGCCCTCCTGCCCCCCGGACAGCAGGGCCGCCCGTGCCAGCCGCACCTCCCGCTTCTCCCTGCGCTCCTCCATCTCCTCGATGTCACCGGCAAACAGGGCTTTCAGCGGCGCAGTCAGCTTGGGCACCGTCGGGAGGTCCCCGACGCAGACCTGGAAAGCGAGCCCAGACTCAGGCTGTGTGGGTCGGGGGGCTGGGCAGGAGTTGGAGGGAGGGAGGCCTCCGCTCACGGGGCAGCAGCACCAGCTCCCTCCTCGCCCACCTCCGTGTCAGCTGACTGTAGTGGGACACAGGGACGGGGCCGGGGGACAGAGAGAGGAAGCCCTCTCAAGAAGGGGGCAAAACAGAGCGGGCCTCGGGAGAGAAGAGGCAGTTCAGACTCTGAAAACCAGGCTTAGAAGCAAACCCCGGCCCCGCCCTCACTCAGGGAGGCCAGAGGGGCGAGGCCGGCTTCCCCATCAGGAGAGGGGAGCGCTCCATCTCCCCAGCAGGTGCTGAGGCCCAAGTCACAGGGCTGGGGGGGAAGGCCAGGCCCAGTCAGTTCCAGCAGCCCGAGGCTGCAGTGTGTCCCGACGGCTGCGGAGCAGGTGGGCCCTGCTGTCCCAGCTGGTGCTGGCCCCGATGGGACAGCAGAGCCCTCCCACCCTTGGCCCCGAGCCCCCCGCGGAGGGGGTGGTCTGCACCCCGGTCCCACGGCCCACGTGGCACAGACCTTCATGTGGTCAAAGGCAATCCCCACTCTCTCGTTGAAGTCGGGGCTGAAGAGGGGCACCTTGGCGTAGCGCTGGCTGAAGTGGTTGAGCATGGTGAAGCCCGCGTTCATCTGCACCCCGACGCCGATCGCCTGGGACGTAGTGCTGCCGGCAGAGGGGCCACGGGAGGCTGACGTCCGAGCACGGGGAAGACCCCGGCCCCCAGACTCCGTGCGCCCCGGGAAGGCCACGTCTCTGGCCGACACAAACTCTCCTGCGGGCCGAGCACTGGTGGACCCCCCCGCCCGTCGGTGAGGGCAGCGTGGAACAGGCAGGTGGCTGCTCACACGGGGGTCTCGAGACGCCTGTCCCGGCAAAGCCCGGATCGTCCCTGGGCCCTCCTTCCTGGGCAGTTCCCTGGCGCGGCCGACGGCTGATGCCAGCATGTGGGCAGTACTCTCAGAAACCCCCAGGGCCTCGGCGGGAAGCAGGCCGGCCGGCCTCCTGTCACTGTCACCGGAAAGCACAGTGTCCCCCTGCAGGGCTGACACGAGGCTACTCCACGTGTGAGAAGGGAGCAGGTGACTTCGGCTCAGGGTTCTCCCCTACCTGTGTGTCTTTTCCACGGCCTCCTCCTCCAGGCCGTCTTCCAAGGTGGCCTCGTGTATCAGGAGGGTGGCATCCTTTCCTAGAGGGTAACGAGCACGGCCGTCAGTGGCGCAGGGCCCGCACCTGAGAGACGCTGCATGGCTCCCCCGGCCCCGTGTGCACGCTGGGACCACGAGGTCCGCTGCCTCTACTCACCCATCTGGACCAGGGCCTCGCAGGGCATGGTGTCCCCGGAGTAGACCACTTTCCAGCCGGACGTGTGCACCAGCGCGCAGCCGAAAGCATGCTTGCAGTGCCGCACCAGGCAGGTCTGAAACTGCAGGACGGGCGCGTCGCGGTGCAGCCGGCCCCCCACCCCGTCGCCCTCCCCACCCGCGGGCGCCGCGCCCCCTTACCTCGGCCAGCTCACACGCTCCCAGCAGCGAGCCCATCAGCCTTTCGACGGCGGGGCTGGAGACCTCCGCTCCTTGCTTCAGGCACTTGGCAGGAATCAGGCTGGTCCGACACAACAATGGTTCAACAGTGAACGTGAAAAACATTTTCTAACACATTTCAAAGTTTAAGCCTCTAGC
The DNA here is from genome assembly GCA_028646535.1 of Procyon lotor. Classification (NCBI taxonomy): domain Eukaryota; kingdom Metazoa; phylum Chordata; class Mammalia; order Carnivora; family Procyonidae; genus Procyon; species Procyon lotor. Next base: position 3,942,494 of record CM053619.1, read on the forward strand.
TGCAGAACCCCAAACTCCTTATCATAAACACAACCCCGTCACTTAGAAGAGTCAATTAAAAAAAAAAAAAA
>CM053619.1:3943064-3954073 GCA_028646535.1 Procyon lotor
CTGTCGGGGCTGCACACAAGAGCGACAGTCACGCCGCCAGGAAAGGCTTCGAGGTCTGGAGGGTTAGCATTTCAGGGAGAAGAGCAGCGAGCCGCTCACTGCTCCCCACGTCTTCCAGAACCCCTCGTGCTCATTCCGAGAAACTTCTCTAAACGCTACAAGGCCACCTCCAACGTCCGAGCTCGGTAAACGAAGGGACTGATGAGCCTCAGGACCCTGAAAACCGCTGAATGTGTATGTTAGGTCCCCAGAGCCACAGATGGTGGCACCTAGTCCAGGGGACGGGAGGGCAGATCCACGAAGTCCCACGGTTGCACCTCAGATTATTTACAGAAGGTGGTGCCCCCCCCCCGTGGGTGACCCCGGCGACGGGCACCAGGCGTGGACATGGGGGATGGGGCTGCTGGGCACCCACTGCCCTTGTCGAGCCCCCAGGGAGGACAGGCCGGGCCCGCCGAGCCGCTCCACTGCAGCCTCAGCGGCGAGAGCAGGGTGTCCCAGAGGGGGCATTTCTGCTGGCAGGGCGCACTTCTGAGCGCTGTGTGCACGTGCGTCAGCCACTTGGCCGCCCTCCACCGCCAGCATCCAAGACGACAGAGCAAGGTTTCAGAGCCAGCCTGCACGGCCTGCAGACAGGACACGGCTCGGGGCCCCGGGCTGCCCTCGCTGCGGGCAAGGGTACCAGGAAACCTAGGAGAATCCCCCAAAACCCACCCACAGCCCGGGGGCTGAACACGAGAACAGCTGTCCCCCCTGCACGCAGTCACCAGTTAGGGCACGGCCCAGCCAGCGGTGGAGACACCGACTCACGCTCCAGGTCCGCCCCTGACCAGCTGTGGGAACTAGCAGCCTCTCGGAAGGTTAGTTTAGCAATCGAGGACATGGACAATCCTGACCTCGTAGGCTTACTGTGCAAAGTCAGTGAGCTCACTTCCTAGCCCGGTGCACGGCCCACAGCAGAGCCAGCTGCTTGTCAGCAGAATAGGGGACGACATCTGGTGATTCCCAGGACCTATTAAAGGCATCGATGTCCCCTCCAGGCACCCAGGCCGAGGGGACAAGTGTACAGGCTTTTGCACGGCTGCATCTTCAAACTGGCCCCGGGCTGGGGGTTGTGGGGGTTGTGGGGCGGGACGCGTGTGCCCCCCGTGCACGGAGGGCTCCTGAGACGGCAGCGGTACCTTATGTTGACGAGCGTGGCACTGACATTTCGGATCTTCATCGGGATGGCGGAACCCGTTCCGAGGAAGACGATTTCTGGATACTGGTTTCTCTTCTCTGTGGAAAAAACACACACATAAAAGTGTCCGTTTCTTTGGGTCGGAAGCGAGCCAGCGGTCACGAGAGGGGTAGGTCCTGCCTCCCGGGAGCGGCTGGCGGCCCCACCTGGCAAGGGTCCTTCTGTAGGGACCTCCTCCTTGGAGACGGGGCCCCAGGCTGTCTGGGGTACGTTGCTGTGTGCAAGGCACAGTGAATCAACCCCACAGCCTTTCTCTCCAGAGACCTTCCCTAAATCTCTGACAGCACAAAGGGCGCTTCTGCAGGCTGCACATTATTCACCTCCAGGGGCTGACGTCTGCCTGGCATCCAGCCCTTACCACCAACCCTGTTCTTCCCGCGGGCGCCGTGACTGCCCCGCTGGGACGGGGGACCCCGGCCTTAAGGGGTGCAAACAGGCTCAGAGGGTCGGCCCTCCAGAGGGGAAGAGGCAGACCCAGGACCGGAGTCCAGGGACACCTGGTGTGTCCCTTCCACGAGAGGGGAGGCTCTACGCCAGCCCAGGCGGACTCCCCGGAGAACCTGTCCAGCTCTGAGCATTCAGGTTGAACTGGTCTTGGGGAGGGTGGGCAGGTGGGCAGAGGCGCACTGGGTTACGGACCTAGACCTGGTTAGACGGTGCCAGGCTGTCCTCCTCCTGGGTGCTCTGAACACACCCGCAGGAGGGCAGCGGCCGGCACGGGAAGGCGGCTCCGGGGCATTCTGCTCACCTGCAGGGTCGGGGCCGGCCTGCGCGGCCTTGCGGTATTCCTGCACGCTTTCCTGGAAATTGGGGAGCTCCAGGGCCTCAGCTATGAATTCGTCGGGATTGCAGACAACGACAGCATCTCTGCAGAGAGGACAGCATCTCAGTGACCAAAGTGGGCACATGGGCTCAGGCAGACACCACCTGGATACCCAGAACCAACGTATGGACACGATCTGCAGGAAATGCTCCCCATCAAGACAGAAGACGAAGCAAGCCCGGGGCAGTCCTGTTCTCCAGCCGTGTGGAACCCTTCTCAGCCAAGCGGGGTTCTTGGAGCACGTTCTGAACTGCTTTGGCCCCTCAAACCTGATGACGTCCGGCGGGGTCCTGAGCTCTGCCCACCGGATGCCACCAGCACCCCCACCCCCTGCCAGACTGTCACAACTACAAATGTCTCCAGACACGGCCTGACATCCCCTGGGAGCTGGAGGGAGGGGAGGAGGATCAAACGGTCCTGGCGAACCAGTCCAGACTGAGAGCAGTGGCTCCCACGTGAGCGTGGGCCCAGCTCATGCCAAGAAGCCCACGGGATGCAGGCCCGGATCTGGCACCACGAGGGTGGAACCCGAGGCTGTTTCTAGCAAGGCCCCGATCCTAGCACGGTCCCAGGTACCCTGAGAGGCCAGCCGCGGGTTAGCGGACCTTCACCCTGACCGGGCGCTACGCTCACCCTCGAGCTCATGCAAGGCCGGGCCCGGGTCCCCATAGCCTAACTCAGGGGGTCCAGGGGGTGCGCTCCGCCCAAAGGCAGATCTGGGGGTCCGCCAGGCTCGTCAATCATGGTCAGCAAACTGCCCGATCGACCCGTGCAGACGCCAACAGTGACCCACACCATGGGCCCCCCCGTCGTGCGACCACGTGGTCTCTCAGGAAACCCAACTCCTGGACATCCAAGCCCCCTCACCAGGTTACAGCTAACACGGACACGACACGGCCGACAGGAAGCTCCGACCTGTTCCACACGCAGACTGAACACACGACCCACAAGGGCCTTACGGGCCGGCCGTGCGGGCAGAGCCTTTCTGGCCGTCGCGTCAAGGCCTCAGAAAGGGTCACACCCCGACCCAGCAATCCCACATCTGAGAATCGCCCCAGGGAACAGAGTTCCACTGAGACGCTGACACACGCGACATTTACCGCTTCGTTAATTCGACAACCACCTAGAAACGTCTGAAACAAACATCCCCGCCGTGGGGCACCCATAAAGGTCTCGTTCCCGAAGGCTACATACGAATGACGACTCGGGGAAAGACGGGACCTGTCAGGCCACAGACCCCCCCACGCACTTTTCAAAAGAGGATTCCGTGTGCTCCAATTTAAAAAACAAAATGTTGGGGCACCTGGGTGGCTCAGTGGGTTAAAGCCTCTGCCTTCGGCTCAGGTCATGATCTCAGGGTCCTGGGATCGAGCCCCACATCGGGCTCTCTGCTCAGCGGGGAGCCTGCTTCCCCCTCTCCCTCTGCCTGCCTCTCTGCCTGCTTGTGATCTCTCTCTGTCAAATAAAATCTTTAATAAAACCTTAAAAAAATAAACAAAACGTTAACGATCTCGCTACCTTATCTTGGAAGAATGGGATGACGGGTACCAAGTCTACTCTGTCAAATGCTTACGTTCTTTCTTGCAAGACCGTGGGTCCGTCTCACAGGTTTTAAGAGGGAAACCCTTTAGGAAAGAAGAGTCGCTGACCGCCTCTTCCTCCCTCAACCCGGGCCAGAGCAGCCTCGGGCCGGTCCTGCGGGGTAACTCTGCCGCACGGGGTTCATGTACTTGGACCCGAGGCCCCGCCCGTGGCAGGGGCAGAGTTCAACACCCGCAACACACACCGCCCGGCCCTTCCCGAGAGCGGGGCAGCCCCGACCGAGACCCCTCCGTCAGCTCAGGGCCGCACAGACCTCTGCCACTCCCTCCGCGGACGGAGCTGATACTTGAGGAGACATTCGCCCCGGACTGTGGGCACGCGGAGGGCGGCGTGTTCCTCCTGGAAGACACAGGTGCCAATCAGTGGAGGGAAGGAGAAGGGGAGGGGCCGGGCCGGGGGACCGCAGGGGACGCTACCTGGCGCCGGGGGGTGGCCAGCAGGGGGAAGATGGTGGGGTGGATGAGGTTGAGCTGCGTCTGGATCTTGTGGCTGCGGAGATTGTGGACGGACGAGCAGCTCTCGTTCAGGACCAGGTGTTGGGCGGCCGGCCCAAACCTACGGCAGAGACGGTGCGTTCGCAGCGCCCTTCGGGGAGGACTCCCACCAAGGGGGCGGCAGCGACACCAGGGTCAAAGAAGGTAGAGGGGAGGGTTCGGGGAGTAAGTGGCAGGTTCGGAAACAAGGGCTGCCATCGACCTGCCCCTCGGCCTCCGAGCTCAGTGCCCTCTCCTCACCGAAGCCCCGGGGCGTGTGCTGGAAGGAGCCCCAGAAGAACCGGGGAGGCTGAGATGTCAGGAGCCTCCAGCCAGGGACGGGGAACAAAATGGAGCACGGAGCGTTAAGAAGAGGAGACACCCTGAGGGATCGCAAAGACTAGCGGCCTCCAGGAAGGGAGAAGGGGGGAGGAGGGGGGGGCGAGGAGGGGCGGAGCGCAGGAGCCTGTGGGGCTCACCAGGAAGGAGCAGAGGGGGCATCTGGGAAGAGCAGGCGAGGAGGCCAGAACAGCAGCCGGGGGCGGGGCTCTCAGTTCAGGTCAAACACCCCCACCTGGTGCTGAGCTTGGCCCGTGGGGCCCCGAGGAAAAGGCAGGGTGACCTCTTCTCCAGTTACTAAGCCCTGGTACACCTCTGCTTTGCAGGGTGGGGGGAAGAGGGGAGGAAATGGAATGAGCTGCAGGGGACAACCCCACGCCTGTCACTCCGGAAACTTGCGGCTCTTCTTTAGGACCTGGCCTCTTCTTTAGGACCTGGCCGGGGATGGGGGGATGGAGGGCAGGGGGGCAGGGGGGCAGGGGGGCAGGAGGGCAGGCGCCCTGCTCCTTCGGATGCTGAGCGACTGAGCGGGGAGGGCGGAAGCTGGGACACGGACAGGATGTGCGCTCGCACGGCGCCCCCTAGTGGCGGCTCAGTGCTACAGGCGGCTGCTCCCCAAACTGGGAGGGCAGGGAGCCCAGGCAGGAAGGGGAGGGAGGGGAGGACAAGTGGAAACGCATCCTACCTCTCCATCCACTGCTGGTATCTGGGGTCCTCAAGCACACACTCGGGGGCCATGTGAACCACCAGCGCCACCGGGGCCTCGGCAGTGCCCTGGTACCTGGGTGGAAGGAGGGAGGAGTGGAGTTGTGCTTTGCACAGTGATGCACACTCTGAACCCTCACAAACGGTGACTGCGCGGCCTGCCCTCGGGGCCTGCAGTGACCCCCTGCCTCCAGGCCCAGGCCAGAGGTGCCTGAGCCCGGCAGGGCGCCGACCCGGGACTGCTCTGGTCCGCAGGCTCTGGGGCTGTCCCCGGGCCTTCCCACCGTGAGCTCTGCTTTACCTCTCCCAGGACCTCCCCCCACACATCTCGGGCACCCGCAATCCCACCTGGCCGTCCGCCTTCCAGCAGACCCGAGCCATGGGCATGGGGAATTAAAATCGTCTGTAAGGGCGCCTGGGTGGCTCAGTGGGTTAAAGCCTCTGCCTTTGGCTCAGGTCGTGATCCCAGTGTCCTGGGATCGAGTCCAGCATCGGGCTCTCTGCTCGGCAAGGAGCCTGCTTCCCCGCCCCCGCCTGCCTCTCTGCCTACTTGTGATCTATCAAATAAATAAAATATTAAAAAAAAAAAAAAAGTCTGTAATTTCCACCGTCTAGAGTTGTCACTTATTAACACACTGAGGTGTTTTCTTCCAGTTCCCACAAAAAAGAAAGAAAAAAAGCACAGGTAGTACTTTCTACCGCCCCCTCTCTCCCCGCACGGGGGCGGGGGCGTGTACGCACGCGCAGACCCAGGAGTTCGCGGTGGTGCGGTTAAATCTGCCAGCATCGCCGCCGGCACACGTGCCGCTCAGCTCCCAGCCAGGCCTCGCGGCTCTGCGGCCCGCGACCTGATGGCAGCACGAAGTCTGTGCCACCAGGGAACCCGGATTCACCCAGCAAGAACAAAGTACATCTCAGGAAGAGCTTCCAACGCGAATTTAAAACATCACAGCTGCCCAAAAAAGATCTGCTGTGATAAGCGGAATAAAACACTAGGTGCAAAACATAAACACAAATTAGGAACAGGAGAAACCCAGGGACAATAAACCACTGAGAACAGGGGAGAAATGAAAACACTGGCGTGGGGGGGAAATCAAAGCTACCCAAGATAGAAGCGGAGCCGCCCACGGGTCCACCTTTTCGGGGGCGGGCGCCAGAAGAGCAGACCAAAGGTGTGCCGGGCCGGAGAGTCTGTCCCTTAACAGGGACCTTCCACCCAGACGGTCTCACCCTCTTCGGACCCGCTCACACGGATTCAACACAGGCAAGCGAAGAAAACTTACTTAGGTAAAAATAACCCCAATAACGATCGTGGTATTAATTAGAACTAAAGAAAGAAAGTGCAGGAATCAGTCCGAGGCTTAGCACTCTAACTGGCCACTAGTCTGCAAGTCCTCTCTGGCTTTCGAGCTCTTCTAATTTCACTTCCAAGGAGCCCACTAGACAGGAGTCTGGAACTCAGAGCGTGGGTTTCCGCAGTCACGGCTCGGTGCCAGGAGCAGCCGTGGATCAAGCAGACCCCCCCGCCTTCCCCCACCCAGTCCATGCCACCGGGCTCCCCCCACCCCCAGGGCCCTCGTTACCTCTTGAAGGTGGCGTTTTCACAGATGGGTTGAATGAATCCTTCATCTGGACATTCGACCACCACAAAAGCAAGACCAGGATCTGGAGGAGTACAGATCTCTTCGGGCAGAATCTGCAACATCACCGGGGTCACAGTTCTCTCCCAGGGCAGAGTCACAGCTCAGCAAACACACCAAATGGCCCTTGAGTCAACGGCCCTCCTTACGTAGTCCCCCCCACCCCAAACAAGGGCAAAACCAACGTGACGATCACCACCCATGCCCTTCCCGCGGCCCGCTGCCGTATGCCAGGCGGTGGCTCGAAGAGGGCCTCTCAAACCCAGCGCGGCCCTGAAACCAGACGGGACATCCAAGGTGCCCCCAGGTCTGCGGCCATTGATCCCGACATCCTCAGACGCCGGAGGAAACATCCTGGCTAAGAACACGGTGGCATCCCCTGGGGCCGGGGGCCCAAAGTCCATCCTCAGGGGTCTGCCGCTAGATGATGCCCGGAGCCCCAGGACACTGGGGGGGATGCATCCATCCCGCTGGGAGGAGGTCCCTCAAATCCTAAGCAGACGCTCTGCGGACACACCAAATGCAGCCAGTGTGGACAAGCAGGACGAGTCCAGATAAGAGACCCCACTGCACTGTTCGGCCGAGTGAGGGAAATCCAAGCTGTTCCGCTTCCCTCATGGGTGAGGTCCCCATGTTCAGGGCCCCAGCCGCCACTGCCGAAACATCATGAAAACGGGGCGTCTCACCTCTCTGCCCTCGTAAGTGATGCTCTTCCCATCCTTGACGGCAGCAATGATGGGAGCGATGGCAGCTGTCCCGCTGAAAGAAGGGGCCAGTCGCCCGTGAGATGGGGTGTGGCAGGGACACCGGAGTCCCCCCCCCCAGGCCCCACAGCGCGCCCCCCGCCCCACCCCAACACTCACACCGGCAGGCCCAGCTCCTTGGCTTTGAGCACCAGGAAGTTTCCCTTCTTCACGTGAAGCTGTGACAAAGAGAATGTAAATGCCAGCTCGGCTTCAGTCAACCTGCGTCCAAGCACACCTCCTGGTTTCAGTCCCTCGTGTCACCTCACCGTTCCCCAAAACGCAGCCCGGGGTCGGCTCTGGGGGGGAGGACGCTCCGTTCCGTGCTACCTTCCCAAGAAGTCAGCTGTCCTGAGACACTTCAGGACTAGAAGCCCAGGGATTTCGCCCGTGGCGCGTGATCGCCCCACGTTAACTTGTTAGGGACGTGACAGGAGGCGATCCATTTCCAGATCAAACAAAAGGCTCCTTCGTGTGTCCCCGAGGACCGACACCTCTGTCCCGCCGTATTGGGCGCCGCGTGTAGGAGCTAATGGAACGCGACCAGCGCTTGGTCCGACAGACCCGACCGTGCAGGGACAGGGACAGGGTAATAAAAGCACGGACCGTCTTTCACTCGTGATCTTCACAAACCTGCCACACGCTGCCGCTTTTACCCCGGAGGAGAGTCGTAGTGAGAAACCCCCGATACGCTCCTAGTATGTTAGAAGGGCAGACAAGTCCTGCCACAAAACCTCAGGATCATCATTCTGTCCTTGAAAAAGTATATTTTCGGGACCTACTTATTTCATACATAATAATTTAAAAAAAAAATCAGGAAGCACATAAAATATTAATAAGTCTTTGAGTGTTGAATTACGGATTTTCATTTTCCTTAGATTTGTAAAAGGAAATTACTCTTAGGGCAAAGTCTCCAGTTTGGATCCTCCAGCCTTCCTAGGACTCTAGAATTTTCTGGCTTGGCAAACGCTATCCTAGAGGAGGGATTACAGCTTAAGTGTGTGTGCATAAGGCAAAGACGATGAGCTCCCATGACATTTAGATGGTGACACTGGCAGGGCCTGTTGTGACCAGACATTTCCTCCACAGACCCAGGTGGGTTTCAGGATGGAAACCAAGTGCTCTAACATTTCACAAGGACTTGCAGACCTAAGGCAGGCAAAACCCCACCCTCTCCGATGAGCGGAGCTCAACCCTCGAGAAACCGTTCCCACCCAAGGGTGCGGGGCGTTTGGAACACAGAGAGGCAGAAGGCAGCCCCCGAGGCCCCAAGAGCTGGCTGGCAGCCGTCTGAGCCCCACGGTGTCCTAATAGGACAGTCTGTGTCTCAGGCCCTCATGCACACTGAGTCTCTCTTCGCTGACCCCCCAGAGCTCGGACCAGATCAGCTTTACTGCCTCCAAACCCGCCACTGAGCAGAGCACATCGACTAGAAGAGGGTCAAGGGCCCAGAGGCTGACCCGTGAGACCAGCGCTCGGAAGACACGGCGAACGACTAAGGAGGGACAGAAGGAGCTCGGGGACAGCGGCCGGGGACAGCCAGGGCTTACGGAGGCGCATGGCCCAGTACCCAGAGCACACGCCAGCCTGCCTCTGCTGAGGAGGGCGAGAGGGACCTAACACAGAAGACCAGAGAAACGTACTTGGAAAATTATCTTGCTGCCTAAAGACTCAAACATACAGGGAACAAACCTACTGACCACTGTCCTTCGCTTGTATAAAAACTACCACGGAAATACAGTGACAGATGTGATACCGGTGATGATCTCTCAGCTAATAAGCATCACTGCTGACCTCCCGGAAGGGCTGTCCCGGGTGGGTGTGATCATCTGGTAAGGACTGCAAATAAACTTTAAAGTCAAATAATCGGTGCCCACAAAATGACAGCGTAGAGCCTCATGGCAGACGAGAGCGGTTGCAGCAGATAATCCAATTTTAGCGCAAAACACCCTATGGTAACAATTTCCACAGAATGGGACCGACTTCCGATTTGTGGACACGGAACGCTAGGCCACGGGAAAACGAGTCCAATGCTACTGGCTGAACAGTTAACAGTAAAAATCATACAAAGTCAGTCAGTCTGAATGAAGGCCCGAGTCACCAGAAGGCCAACAAGGCGGCCTCCATTCCTCAAGGGGAAGGCGGCCCATCGAAGGCAAACATGCACCAGGGGACGCAGGAGCCACCGCTCCGAATCCACGGGCAAGAGCTGACCGAGGTCACGGTCACGCGCTCGCTGCAAGCCCACCAGATGGGAGTCCGCTCACCTTACAGACAAAAGCTACAACCAAGGAGGGGTCCCTGCCGCTCTTTTTCGGGTCAATACCTGAGGAAAAACAAATCGGATTATAACAGGGCAAATGGGCTGTTTTATTTATTAGATTATATATTATTTTTTTATATATAATTTATTTTATTTTATTTATTTATTATTTTTATTTTATTTATTAAAAAATATTATATATTATTTATTTATTATTTATTTATCTATTATTAGATTTACGGGCTTCGCAGACTTGATGACTGTCTGAGGTCTAACTCGGGGCCAAATTAAATGGACACGACAGTCCCGTATAAAGGTCAGAGGAAACACTGGTGTTCCTTCCCCAGCAGACCTGTTCTTTTTCCTACTCACACCCGAGGTCGGAGTGAATAGAGAACAGCAGATCACCAGTGGGAAAAGCTTTAGAACTGGCTGGTGAAACATTTTAGAAAATGACACATTTTACCCAGATGCGGAGGAGAGAGAAAAATGAAATTGTAGCAGGCTTTATAAACAAGCCTGTGTGAAACACCAGGAGAGTGAGCAGGCCTGCAGAGAAAACACGGGTGTGGGCCTTCAGCTGGGCCCTCCCATTCCAGGGAGGACGGATCCCGTGGTCCACCCGCTCCCGGCCATCAGGGCAGGAGGGGAAAGAGCCCCCTGAAGGGGTCCCAGTCCTCCGACAGATCTAAGCCAGGCATTTTGAAACTCCGCTTCTCAGCAGACCGTCCTTCTGGAAGAAGAGGGGACGATCCACTCACTGACCTGACTGCTCAGCCCAGCGGTTTTCCACGTTCGTGAAAAATTCCTTTGCGTGTTAATGAAAAAAACGCAAACGTCTCTGTATGAACCGATCTGCCCGGCCCTGGTCTCCCCCGGGGGAAACCAAACACGAAGTCTGAGGCGGAGGGCATGTCCGACATGCGGGCCTCGGGGGTAACGATGCCAACGCAGCGCAGGAAGGGGCAGCCGGTTCAGAAAACCGTGCTCTGGACAGGTGCACTGTCCGTGTGAACAGCATTACCATCTGGAAGGTGCGGCTCGTTTTCAGCGGATCCGGAATCCAAAGACCGCCCCGGACTGAGTCGCTCTGGACTTGGAGATGCCTGGTGTCCTCCATGCTTCTGCTCACCTGGATGGGCAGGGGGTGGGGGAAACAGTCAAACCTGCCCTCTCTCCCC
>CM053619.1:3954173-3965924 GCA_028646535.1 Procyon lotor
TCAATATTCCAGCAGTTTCTATCTTCACCCCACATTTTCCTTGCCTGCGACCTGCATCCCTCCCTCCTGGTAAGAAATGGGACTCGCGGGGCACCTGGGTGGCTCAGTGGGTTAAAGCCTCTGCCTTCGGCTCAGGTCATGATCTCGGGGTCCTGGGATCGAGCCCCGCATCAGGCTCTCTGCTCGGCGGGGAGCCTGCTTCCCCCTCTCCCTCTGCCTGCCTCTCTGCCTACTTGTGATCTCTCTCTGTCAGATAAATAAATAAAATCTTAAAAAAAAAAAAAAAAAAAAAGAAATGGGACTCGCACACTCACTGTATATGGGAACCTGGAAGACGGTCATGGTCTCATCCTTGTATTCTGGTGCTGAGTGGGGCCGCACAGCTGCGTGAGAAAGACCAAGGACGGTGACCACGCTGGACGAACCCACTACGGGGGAAATGGGCTTTCCAGATCGCCAACCACAAGCAACTGATTTGCCCCAGAATGTTGCTGGGAATCTACACTGAACCCAGGATCTCTGAATAAATGACCATTTTTAGGAAAGAAGCACCCATATTATTTTCATCAGCCCTTAATGTTTACTACGCTAAATAAAAAACATAAAATGGTCATTACCTGTTGAAAGTTTTTTTTTTTTTTTTTAATGAAACCAATAAGTTAACACACGGCATTGTGAGGCCAGGGACTCGAGCATCCCAACTGTAAGAACCGGACTTCATGTTGAAGTAAAATATTGGTGTTTCTATTGAGGCTGATGAGCCGGGGAGGCACTGCAGGATGGGACCCTGCAGGCCTCCTCTTCCTGGGGAGAGCCCGCGTGCCTCCCAGTACCACCAGGACAATCTGAGAACCATCTCTAACCTACATCTGGGGGCAGGACGTGGGGCCACAGAAATACAACAGGCACTCTTTCCAAAATTCATCTCACTGATGAAGCACTTGATTTTAAGGTTTAATTTAGTCCAAGCTTTATGGATTCCAGTGTGGGAGATTGGGGCACGGAGAAGAAAGAAATGGCAGATTAAGAGTCAGACTCAGGACCATACCCAGGTCTATCCCTTTCAATGGACCAGAAAATATCTTGATAGCTTCTAGGTATTTTTCCTACAAAAGATAGAGAGAGAGAAGCAGTTACGGTTGTACAAACACCCAACAGCAGCACAAGAGAATTATCAAGAGACGTCAACACAGGGGAGCCGTGGTGGCTCAGTTGGTGGAGTGTCTGACTTGTGATTTCGGCTCAGGTCATGATCTCAGGGTCATGAGATCGAGGCCTGTGATGGGCTCTGTGCTCAGTGGGAAGTCGGCTTGAGATTCTCACTCTCCCCCTCATCTGCACATGAGCACAGTCTCTAAAGTAAATAAGTACAATCTTTAAAAGTACTCGCCAAGAAAAGGAAAAAAAAATTCAGTATCTTATTGTACTTTCTTTTTTAAAAAGTCAGTAGATGGGGCACCTGGGTGGCTCAGTCGGTTAAGCATCTGCCTTGAGCTCAGGTCATGATCCCAGGGTCCTGGGATCGAGCCCTGTGCGCAGCATCCAGCTTCCTGCTCATCGGGGAGCCTGCTTCTCCCTCTGCCTCTGCCCCTCCCCCTGCTCGTGCGCTCTCAAATACATAAAATCTTAAAAAAAAAACAAAAAGCCTTAAAAGTTAATTTTGCCCCCCCACCAGCTTTATTGAAATGTAACTGACACACGATATTGTATAAGTTTAAGCTGCACAAGATGATTTAAGTCTATATTACAAAATGACTACCACTAAGTGGCTAACATCCATCACCTCACAGTTACAAATAACTCTTTAAAAAAAAAAAAAAAGGCATCGGCATGAACTTTAGTATTCTGAACCACCTTTATGCAACCATTTACTAAGCGCCCACTATATGCCAGGTGCCAAGGGTTTAGCAGCAAGCAGGGGATGAGGTCCCTGCCCTGGTGAAACTTAAAAATCCAGAGGCAAGGGAAAAAAAAAAAAAAAAAAAATCCAGAGGCAAGGGAACTGAAACAAATGGGTGTGGACAGCCGGGTAGTGGCAGTCGTGCTACAGACCTCTAAGAACCTGGGGGGACACAGGGGCCGGGGTGTCCCGTCAGCAGAGTCAGGCGGGGATCCTGACTGCACAGCCTTTCACCGGAGCCCTGAAGGTTCAGAAGGAAAGCCCTGGGATGGGAAAGGGGCTTCACGGGAGAGCCGAGAGCGGCCCATGGAGCTCCAGCAGGGAGACTGGAGACAGATGCCGAGTGCGGGCAAGGGCCAGGGCCCAGAGGGCTTGCGGGCCCCATAATGGTGTTTGTGCTGCATTGCAGAGAAGCCCGGAGGGTTCTGGGTATGACGAGCCTACACGTATCCCCCAAAGAGACCCCTCTGGCCACTGTGGGGGGAGGTATGCAGCTGCAGCTGTGACAGCAGACAGGGACAGGAGACAACAGAGGAGGCAGGCTTTAAGGAGGAGACAAACGGGTAGATTTGAGGCACTATTTTGAAGACAGAATTAATAAGATTTAGTGTCTGGTTACTTTTTTTTTTTTTTTAAGATATTACTTATTTGAGAAAGAGAGAGAAGCAGGTTCCCCGCTGAGCAGGGCTCGATCCCAGGACCCCAAGTTCATGACCTATGCCACAGACAGACGCTTGACCAGTTGACTGAGCCACCCAGGCGCACCGCCTTTCATCTTACAAACTGGGCAATGAATTTTCAGCCAGAGTGTTAACTAACAACGTGCACATAGCTTCTCAACAACGTTCAGAAGCGGGTCTGGAAGGTATGAAGAAGTCTAAAATGTAACAAAAATAAATGCTAACATTCCCTGTGGGCCTCCTTGGTGCCCAACATGTAATAAGCTGGTTTCGTGTTTTTTTTTTATGTGTATTACGTATAACCCTTAGCAGTCTTACGGAATTCACAGCCATCTCACAGATGAATAGACTGAGGCTCTAAAGAACTCGTGCGGGGTTGTACAATTAACCTGGCTTTGGAGTCAGGTCTCTAACCTGAAAGGCCCCACCACCCGCTAACTCTGGAGGGCCAAAGACAAACGTTCAGAAATGGAAATGCTTGTCACCAACATGAAAAAAGGACGGGTCGGCCCTGAACGCCGAGTCAGGAGGGACTCACCAGTTGTGGAGGTCCAGAGAGCACACACTTTGGGAGGCCGGTTTCCTTTAAGGTAAGAATCATTCCTGGAAGGGGAAAGAGCATCAGCCTTGTCATCACGCGCCCTGTAGCTGCCACCAGGAGGCCCACTCCTTACTTAACCAGCTCTGTATCTAGTTGTCCTCATCACGGGTCCTGGGCAGAAGGGACTCCTACTCGAAGTGTAGGGGACACCGGATATTCCTCAGATGCCTCCAGAACGGACAGGGCTGAGGCTGGGGCAAGGTCGTGAGGCACTCAGGATGCAAAATGACACCGAATGAAAGGATGCCCTTGGGTTATGCAGCCTAGGCCCCTCATCCCTTTGCCCTGCAGGGTCTCCGCTCTGAGAATGAGATGGGCTCAGCGCTGTACTTCTTCCTCGGCACATCACAAAGCTTATGGACTTTGGCAGTGACACAATCTTGACCTTCCTCATTGGTGGGCATGAATAATGGGGCACTCCAGAGGGCGGGTGTCTGTGTGTGGTCGCCGAGTCTCGGTAAATGCGTGTCCTGTAACCATCACCTACTGTACCCTCCAGGTCACTGGCACGTATCTCCAGTCCAGCACTCAATAAACAGAGTAGATGACAATGCTCGGAAGCAGCATTCGTGTTCACATGTGTCCTTTTGAGTCACAGCTTTCCAAGCTGTGGCTGACAGGGCAAGCACACACACACACAAAAAAATTCCAGCTCCCCTGGACTTGGAAGATCGGAGGGAGGAAAAAAAAAAAAAAGAATAACAGCAACAACAAGGCAGACTAAAATCCCAGAGACTTCCCTCCAGCCTCTGACCTCAGAAAGAATATACTTACCACACAAGCCCCCCACATTAGACCAGTGCATTCGGGTCAGGAATATGTTATCCAAACGAGCCACCTTCAACCTAAGAATGACATAAACATTTGAGAATAGAACTGGTCGATCAGGGACCCTCTCTTCTGCTTTCAAAACACTCCTGTCTCTCAGCGGGGCTTTGAAGCCCCATGAGCATCTCCGCCCCAAAAGAAAATGGTTGACTCACTTGTGCTCCTGCATGAGCCTCTGGACGCCTTCTCCACAGTTGAAGAGGTACCTACGAGACAAACATCAGGCAAGGTACTCAGATGTGACTCTGTAAGGTTTCTGCCGCAGGTTTAGATGCTTTATTGAACACTACAGAAAACAAAAAACGCCCCAAAACCCCATGTGGTGCTACTACTGGGCTGCATTTCTGGTGTGAGGATGCTAGTTAGAAATCCTCCCTAAAGGAGGCCAGCAGGGGACTGGGTCCTTTCCCCCATCACCTCCGTCTTCAGCTGACCTGATAGCCTGCTCGCCAACCATGAGGTCCCGGTCTTGGGGCGCACGGGAGGGGGTGCGGCTCAAAGTGTGCCAAGTGGGCCTAGGGACCCCAGGCTGGAAAGAGGACGCCCACACCCAAGTCTGGGGCTCCCGGGAACTCCACGGGCGTGGGACGTAAGGCACTGGGGATCTCCCACCCCCTCCCCGGGGTTCCGACATCGGCTGCAGCAGCGGAATCCCACACGGGTGACACGTGGGGGACCCCGGCGCGCCGCAAGCGGGGCGGGGGCAGCTCACTGACCGGTTGTACTCGGAAAACACGTAGAGCGCCGCGCCCACGTCGCGGCCCCCGGCCGCCACCACCTGCAGGTACACAGTGTTCGGCCCCCCGGGCTCCCACGCCGCACCGCGCTTCTCCCGCGTGCGCAGGTGCCGCAGCGGGTCCTTGGGCGGCCGCTGGCGGCGGGCGGGTCCCTGCGACATGGTGCGCCCGGCCGCGGAGCGCAACAGCAGCACTGAGCGGAGGGCCCACATGCACCAGCCTCCTTCCGAGCACCGCGGGTCACCCGGCTCCTCGTGCCCCACGCCCCACCCCTCCGCCCCGCGTGGCGGGCCCAGCCAATCAGCGCGCCGCGAGCCGAGCTGCCCGCCTACGCGAGGCCGTACGTCCAATAGAGAGGAGCCGTGCCCCTCGCAGCCTGTCAATTGGTGATGACCATAGAGGAGACGCAGGCTAGAGTACCCCCGGGCGGCCCCGCCCCTTGCTTCCTTCCGGCTTTCCCCCGTCTCAATTCTTTCCGGAAACTCTTGCTTCGTCTGGGGCGGGACTTCCGGGAGGGCCGAGCCGGCGGGCGCGGTCCTGGCACAGGAGTCCCTTGTAGGGATTTCAAGGTGAGCGGGCCGCTCCGCTCGAGCTCTGTCTCCGCCGATCCTGTCCCGCTGGGCGAGTCAGGCCTTGGAGCGTTGGTTTGTTCTTACTTGTGGTTGTTAGGATGAGATGCGAGGAGGTGGGTTACGGAGAGCCTTAGCTTGGGAACGTTCGTTAATTTTACTTCCGGTGTGGTTCGCTTCAGTGCAGGCTTCAGATGGTTGTCGTCGTCTTTGGGAAAGAAAGGCAAAAGTAGGGGTTAAGAGAACAAGCTCTGGCGCAGGAGAGCCGTGGTTCGCCTATGAATTGGGTACTCTTGACCGGTGAGCCTCAGTTTCCTTATCCGTACAGTGGGCCGGTAGTCGCAGGAACTAGGCTTGAAGGTCTTTATACGAGAAGCACCCGAGAACGTCTTGAAAGCGCTTTCAGTGGCAGCGGTACGAAAGAGGCCCTCGGTAAATGGTAGCGACGATGAGAGACGAGTAACAGGCTTCAAGCTGCGTAAAAGATACTGAAACGACCTGCCGGGGCTGAAGAGATGATGGGGGCGGGGAGGGGGAGGGGGTTCGCTGGGCTGATGTCCCAGGACAAGCCCGCTGCAGAGCAGAAAAGGACTTAGGATCCCTCACAAAGCTGATGAGGATTTCTCCGCGAGCGGGAGCTCGGTTAAAGCCTCTAGAGATGACGAGGAGCGCCCTGAAGCGGGGAGGGTGGTTTACCCTTAAGCCTCCACCCAAAGGTGAAACGGGCTCGTGGAAGGTCAGGAAAATACTGCCACCGGTAAAGGACTGAAAACGGGGAAAGGACTGTGGCACTGCCTCCCCCGCAAGTATTCAAAACAGAAACAACAGGGGCGGCTTAGTTGGTTAAGGGTCTGCCTTGGGGGGCACCTGGGTGGCTCAGTCCTTAATAGTCTGCCTTCGGCTCAGGTCATGATCCCAGCATCGTGGGATCGAGCCCTGCATCGGGCTCCCTGCTCGGCAGGAACCCTGCTTCTCCCTCTACCATTCCCTCTGCTTGTGTTCCCTCTCTCGCTGTGTTTCTCTCTGTCAAATAAATAAAATCTTAAAAAAAAAGGAAAAAAAGGGGGTCTGCCTTGGGCTCAGATCCTGATCTTGGGGTCCCTGGGATGGAACCCCATATCAGGCTCCCTGCTCCATCTTCTGATGCTGCTTCCCCCTCCCCTGACCCTGGCCCAGCTCCTGTCAAATAAATCAATAAAATCCTTAAAAAACAATACCTGATCCGCAAAATGAAAAGGCAACTTACAGAATGAGAGAAAAGATTTTCAAATCATGAGTCTGACAAAGGGTTAATATACAAAATCCCTAAGGAACTACAGCTCAATAGCAAGAAAAAAAAAATCAATCTAAAGATGAGCAAAGGAATACCTGTTTTCTTCTGAGGAAGACCTACAAATGGCCAACAAGTGTGAAAAGGTGCTGAGCATCACTTATCAGGAAAATGCAGATGGGAACTAGGATACCTCCTCACACCTGTTAGAATGGTTTTTTCAGAAAGATAAACAAGTGTTGGTGAGGATATGGAGAAAAGGGAGCCTAGTGCACAGTTGGTGTAACTGGTTTTCCTCTAGGGAAAACTATAGGGAGGTGCCTTTTAAAAAACTTAAAAATAGAGCCATAGGATCCAGCAATCCCCACTTCTGGGCACACATCCAAAGGACATGAATTCACTGTCTCGAAAAGATATATATGCACTCCATGTTCACTGCAGTATCATTCACAATAACAAGGACCTGGAAATAACCTGAGTGTCCATTGATGGGTGAATAAACAAAATGAGATGTATGTGTATCTCCATATAATATATAGACTTCTAACTATAATTATATAATATAGTTTACATATATTGTACAATAGTAAATAACATACCAATTAAAATTATTGCATATATATATTATACATATAATATATATATTATATATATATTTGTTATATATAGAGAGAGGCTTTCTCCCCAAGCGAGAGCTCAGTTAAAGCCTCTAGAGATAACGAGGAGCACCCTGAAACGGGGAGGGTGGTTTACCTTTAAGCCTCCACCCAAGGCAAGCTGAGGACAAAGCCTGAGCTGACACCCTGCACTCTCCCCCCTTCCCCCCACTCTGGGTGGGACCCCTGTGACTTTCTTCCAAAGATCTCAACTATCTTAAGGTGGATACCTTGCTGGAGGGGAAAATGACCTTACCTAACAATGGCTAGGCTGGTGTGGTGTCAGTATCTTCCAGATTGGTCCTCTTTAGCATATGAAAGTTCTTTTAAAACCTCCCTTTTCCTTACTTCCCCCAACTCCCAGGTATATATAATCACCACTCCTCTAGCTCCCGGTCTGCAGCTTTTTGCCCACTGATGCTGTCTCTCCGCTTAAATACTTAAATAAAACCAGGCTCAAGAAATCCTCCAAAGGTCGTCAGCTCCAGACCTCACCCTACCGAATCTCATCTATATTCCAAAACCACATCACTATAGAAACAGTGTAGGTTGGTGGTTCCCCCAGGGGTGGGGGGGGTGAAGGTGGTCAAAGGGTTCAAACTCCATTAGACATTCTGGGGGATCTAGTGTGCAGTGTGAGGACTATAATTAACAATACTATATGCTTGAAAGTCACCAAGAGTAGATCTTAACAAGTTCTGACCACTACACACACACACAACTGTGAGGTCATGGATGTTAGTTCCATGGTGGTAATCATTTTGCAATAATGACTTCATTCATCCTCTTGTGCAGCTTAAACTTACACAATATTATTTGTCAATTAACATCTCAATAAAGGTGGCAGTGGGGGGTGGGGAACAAAACTAAACTTTTTTAAAAGTGCAATAAAAGACTGATTTTTTTTTTCCTTTGATGAATTTTTTTTAATAATTTATTTTAGGGGCGCCTGAGTGGCTCAGTGGGTTAAAGCCTCTGCCTTCAGCTCAGGTCATGATCTCAGGGTCCTGGGATGGAGCCCCACATCGGGCTCTCTGCTCAGCGGGGAGCCTGCTTCCCTCTCTCTGCCTGCCTCTCTGCCTACTTGTGATCTCTGTCAAATAAATAAAAATTTAAAAAAAATACTAAATTCCACACACGAAAACAAACTGTGATTCCATTTTACTAGTTCCCTAAACTTCCGTCAGGATAATCCCAAACTGCATAAAAAGTAAGGAAGAAATCACCATCAATCATCTATTTGTATAAAATTCCAGGAGATGGGCGAAGAAGGTAAAGCAAGTTAGTGGTTATTGGGTTGTTTCCAGGGCGTGGTATGCCTTTCAGCAATGACGCTCCAGGTCCTATTTTTTATGCCTAAAACAAGATAACAGCCCTGGGCTTTCCCAATCTCATTTTGTCCTGGAATGTAAATCCCTCGAATGGAGGGGTTTAATCCAGATCCTGGATTACAGAAGGCAAGTAATGCTAGGAAATTAGGAAGAACACAGCAGCTTCAAATGAATCCGTGCCCCAGCAATTGAACAGTGCCCAACACTGGACCTGGACAGCAACCAAGGTGTTCTCAGATCGGACTGTCTGACCGGTGCTTCCAGGAGGAGGAGTCCAAGTCAGAAGCTGGGAGTAGAGGGAGCCTGACATTAGGGCAGCAGGGAAAGGACAGGGGGACCGTGGGCTTTCCAGTGATACCAGCATTTTCTACAAACCAACTACATCCTCTTGCATCGAATCTCTTAACGTTGTCCATTGCTGTGTATACAAACGACCCCCAAAGTCAAGAGGCATGAAAACCATTGCCCATCATTTCAAAGCTCACGGTTGTGCTCATAGTCTCTTTGTCTCTGTGTCTCATTGTCTCTGCCCCTCACAGTGGCTGCCGGGGCGGCTTGGTGGGTGGAGGATCCCACCTGGGCTCACACTCTGCTGTCTGGGCCCTTGGCTCTCGCTAGGGTTCAGGGGACATCTCCACGTGGACTCACCCTCCCCCCAAATCCTTCCCATCGTGTAGTCAGGCTAAGCCTCCCAAGAAGGCAAATGTGAAACACCAGTTGGTGCTCCCAAAGGACTAGGCTCAGAGGTCAAAGACATTCACCGTCAGACTCACCCAGATTCAAGGGGAAGGGCACTAGATCCCACCCCACTGACCTTCCCCAGACATCCACCCTTCCCCGTATTTATCCAATCAACACACAAAGCTCATACTAGGTTCTAGATCCGGTGCTAAGACTTTCGACGTACAGATAAGAGAAGGACAGTCTTGCCCCCCAAGAAGCTCCAAGATGCTGTCTTGGGGTTGGGCTGGGAGTGTGGCCCCAGAGCAGAGGAAAATGTTCTAAATGAGAGTGTAGACAATGATGTTGTCCTCACCGGGTCTAGCTCAGGTGTTCCTGCTTTAGATGCCGCGCCCCCCCCACCCCGGCGGAAACCTGACAATTCAAGATCTTTCTTAAGCAAAAGTTACTTTGCAACAAATCATAGTCTTCCGAAGACAAATTCTATTGCCCTCACGTTCCTCAGCGCGTTCTCAAAAACTACCTGTTCTTTGTCACTAAGAACTTTGAAAGAGCTCAAGTAGGAATTTCTTAGTTTAGCGTCCCCAGCTGCATTCCCGGGGGGGGGGGGGGGACTGTCACATTGCTTCCCTCCCTTGGCAGGCAGGACGGGCCCTCCGCAGGCTTTGCTGACTGCTCTAACCCTCCGTAAGCATTACTTCATTTACTACTCTCAAGTCTATGCACCTGCCTGACTTCAAAGCCCACAGGCCTCACCAGTGGACCGGCTTAGGAGCACCGAGGGATGGAATTCAGCTGTTTTGGCCTAGACTCCCTCCCAGTTCAGGGAGGGACTCAGATTTAAACTTTGATAGTATTTCTACCTGATGTTACACAGTCAATACACAAGCAGGATCGAATGAAGTACTTTTCATACGACTTTAACTTGGGTGTCCTTCCTGGCTCCTGGTGTCTATACCCCAGGTCAACAAGAAAAGGCCTGGGGGCAAACCTGGCCCCCTGTCCGTGTTTGTAAATAAAGCTTTATTGGAATACAGCCATGCCCTTTATTTACATGTCCTCGGTGGCTACTAAGCCCGAACTCTGACTACGTGGCCCTTCACCGAAGCTGTTTGTGGATCTCTTGTCTATCCTGTAGACTAACTTTTTGCATAAATCTCATCGCTTTCTTGGGCATAGCAACACTGTGTTGCATCACTGAGTGTGTTAAAGGTACCTTTGTGTTTTCAAGAATATCACTGTTTTGCCGGAAGGGAGGAAGGTGATGGGGGGGCATGGGTGAGATAAAGGGGACTGGGAGCACACTTAGCATGAGGAGCACTGAGAAAAGTATAGAATGGTTGCATCACTAGATCGTACACCTGGATTTAAAATAACACACTATGGTAATTACACTTCGATTTCAAGTGAAAGAATACTAGTTTCTGGAACTCTGGTGTATAATATTCCAGGAGTCAAGAAAGAAAGAAAAAGAAAGAAAAAGGGAAAGGAAAAAAAAGGAAAAGAAAAAAGGGAAAAAAGGAAAAGAAAAAGAAAAGAAAAATGGGCTCGACCTGTCCCCGGCTCTGAGAGGCTATAGCTTGGCTGGAGTTCATGCCTCCTACGCTTAGTACATTTTGGATCTTCTTCACCAAGCACAGTGCCGGGGACTTGGGGTTGGGGTGAAGGGGCGCAGTAGATGTCCGGGGATGGCACAGAGGGCCTGCCTGGTGTCCCTTTGCTCCGGCTGCCATAACAATAGTACCACAGACTGGGGGGGACTTAGACAACAGAAGTTAATTCTCTCACTGTTCTGGAGGCTGGACGTCCAAGGTCAAGGTGGTCAGGGTCTCTTTCTTTTGGGGCGTCCTCTTTCTGTGCCTTCACATAGCTTTTCCTTTGTGCATCTCAGGTGGCTCTCGTGTGTCCCAATTTCTTCTTCTAAGGACACTGATTATTGGATTAGGGCCTACCGTAATGGCCCCAACATCTTTAAAGACCCCGTCTCCAAACCACCCCCCCCAAACAGCCCCATTTTGAAATCCTGGGAATTAAGGTTGCAACCTCTGAATTTCCAGGGGCACAGTTCAGCCCCTAATAGCCCACTCTACCCTCTCCTCCCCCAACCCCTCCTACCTGGGACACCCCTAGCTCCCCCTTTATCTGCTGCCCGGAGCATTACAAGGGAGAACTCGGGGGGGGGGGGCCCTTTCTCCCTACAATTCCAGCAGCAAAATCTGAACCAGAGTCTGAAACGAGGGGACTCACTCTCGCCTAGAGGGGGAGTGAGAGGTAGTGAGGCACCTCTCTGCCCGCTTTATAGGCATATTCTCAGGTGCGGGGAGGCTAGCCCCACCCCCCCGACCCGGCAGGTGCGCTCAACTGGTTCGAGGCTGGAGACATTAAGTCTTCTGATTATCAGCACACCTTCGAGATCCATCCCACGTCCTCAAAGAAACATTGTCTGGGTGGCCCTTACGATCTGCCCGCCCCGTCGCTCTGCGTGCAGGTGTCAGAGT
>CM053619.1:3966424-3994938 GCA_028646535.1 Procyon lotor
TCCAACAGTCTATGTCATTTTTATACGCTTGGAACAGATCAAGGCACATTATTTTGAGATTTTCTTCTTCCTTTGGGTCTCCTCTCTCTCACTTCAAGCAGCTAATGAGGTGCCTTTAAAGTCTCCTGACCGTGAGACTTGGGGAGGACAGGCTGCAGGGGCCATCTGGGCAGAGGGGACCGTCGGTCCTTCTGACCGAGATGGCGAGGATCTTAGATCCCTGCAGCCTGATGACCGAGGACCAGATGGTCCCCTCCCCACCCATTTGTCTTGATAAATGTGTCAGTTTTATCTGTATCCCACGTGACGCACTGAACTGTGCTCCCCCAAAATTCTAGGGCTGAAGCCCTCACCTGCAGTAACCTTGGGGAGTGACTGTATTTGGGGATAGGACTTTGCCTTAGGCTAATAAGTTAGTGAGGGTCAATTAAGTAGAAGGAGGCCCTGGGGGTGTGCCCCGATCTATTCTGACAAGTGTCCTCGTAAGTCAAAGAGATGAGGACACAAGAGGGAAGTTCTGAAACTGTCAGATGTACATGTCTGTTGTTGAATTCCACCCTGCCCCCAACTTTGGAATTTTGTTACATCAGCCTGAGCAGACTCCCATGAACCTGACTTGACTCCTAGGAAACCCGGGGATTCCGAAACGAGGAGCTCTGGATTTTCCACCAACCCAGCACTGTGGCTCAACGGCAGGCAGGAGAAATAAAATTATTTTTGCAGGGCTGATTTTTTTTCCTTTCTTTTTTCGGTTGGGAGTCCCATGCAGTCCACCACAAAACAACCGATTTGAGGCTGAGTGTTAATGGAGGTGTGCTCTGGGGACAGGAGAATGGTGCCAGGGAAGTCTTCTCACAAAACACCGGGCACGCTTGGGATCGTGAAAAATTAATTAGTGGGAGCCTTCTAGAATGGCAAGGTGGGGAAAGCTATTCTAGCCAAGGGAACAGGTCGGAGACATGAAAGATGGGAGTATATCCGGGAAACGACCCATAGTGGTTCACTGAGGGCCAACCCCGTGATGGGCACGCTTCTGTGAATTTAAATATATAAACCAGGGAACCCTCACAACCATCCAGAGGGGTTGGGCTATTATAATCCCCATTTTACAGAGGAGAAACTGAGGCACAAAGGGATCAACCTGTCCGGGATGACAAGGCTCGTAAGTAACAGAGTTCGAATGCAAACCCAGGTCCCCTGCTTTCCCCGTCTCCATTCCCCCCCCACCTCACTATGTAGCCCCCCCAAACAGCTGCCATGACGGGAACATAAATTCAGGAGGAAGTAGGGCCAGGAACAAGGCCAGGAGATGTGCCTGGAAGCCAGAAAAAGTCAGAAGACGGAGGGCCCACAGTTGCATTTCTGGTCTTGGTTCTGCTGGTGCCGCCTGAGCTCCCAAAGGGCCCAGGTTTACTTGTTAATTCTTAGCCCACACTGGGGGGTGTCGGGTATGTTCTCAGGGACTTCGACAGAATTTCTACGTGCGGTGGGGTTCCTCACGGCACTTGAATTTGAGAAACACCACTGCAAGGATCCTAAGGTGGGGGGGTGGACACAAGAGGCTGGACGCTGGGTCCTGGGTGGGGGCTGCTAATGGATCGGGGTGTCAGGAGGGGCCCGGGGAGGAAGGGGGCCCATGGCGCACCTGGCATCTGGGAAGACGGTGTGGTGCGTTGGGGGTCCGTGGACTCTGGGGGTCTTGGGCAGGAACTAGACCAGCCTGGTCACCTGGGGCAAGTTCCTTAGCTCCCCAGGATGGGGTGAGGATTATAGGAAGCAGCAGCCGTAAAGACCTGCCGACAGATCAAGTGTGAAGGCGCAGTGGTTGGCACGTGTGACCGGCATTTGAGATGAGAGTTTAAGGCTGTCAGCATAAATTAGGCTTTCGCTGACCTTCGGATGTTACTTAAAGCCCGGGAGATGAGCGCCATAGGGAAAACCTGCGCGGGGCCAACCCAGACACAGCAATAGTCCCCAAAACCAGAGCAGTGGAGCTCTAGCCAGTAACGAAGCCTGAGCAGGAGCCGCTGATGAGTCGGACAGAAACCAGTAGAACCAAAGAAAGAAAAGAATGTACTAAAGCGAAGAGGGTAAATTCAAGCTGCCAAATGCCAAGAGGTCAGTCTGCACAAGAACACAGAAGTGGTCACATTAGTCCCTCGCTGCACACTCCATGGGCTGATCCCAGCGCCTCCTCCCCATCGCCACGGACACTACCTCGGAATCCTTCTTAACACCGTTTCCGGATGCGGCCACTCAGAGATTCCAGGTGGCACGTGAGCTAAATCTGTTTGCCTTTCCTGCTATCATCCAGTCGCCTAGTTCTGCAGATGAAGAAAATGAACTGCAGGGAGATTTATTCTCTCGAATAGCAGACACCCCGTATTCTGCCTTCCAGTCCAGCAGAGTGGTGTGGCCCCGAGGCAAACCATTTATGTGGATTCCATTGTGTTTTTGTGGAATCATTGTGTACTAGTCAGGCTTCTCCAAAAATACCAGTAGAGATGTGCGAGTAGTATGAGTGTGTGTGTGTGGTGTGTGTGTGTGTGGGGGGGGAGTGGGGTAGGAAGAGAGCCATTTATTTGAAGGAATTGGCTTATGTGGTCGTAGAAGCTGGCAAGTTCAAAATCCACAGGGTGAGCCAGCCGGCCAGAGACCCAGAAGAGTTGTACATGAATCCGAAGGCCAGCTGCCTTCAACTGATTGGACAAGGCCCACCCATATTTTTGAAAGGTCGTCTGCTTTATTCAAAGTCTCCTAGTCTAAATGTTTCCCTTACCTAAAAAATACCTCGGCAGAAATATCTAGTATAACCTTTGACTCAATATCCGGGTACTGTGGCCTAGCCAAGTGGACACATTCCCATTTGCCATCCCATATTAGTTTGGATTGGCTTTTAGGACACTAAACACAGTGTTTTAGGACACTGAGTTAAGTGACCCGGGCTGCCTGTCCCTTTTTGAGGGAGCATCCCACAGGGAACGTGGCTTTGGTGATGATCACGCCGTCTGAGACGTAGGGACCCTGAAAAAACAGTAAGGGCTACAGTTTTTCGAGCATCTGCGATACACCTGATGCAGTGTTGAGCACTTGTTTTTTTTTGGGGATTAGCTCCTCTGGGATCACCCAGGCCCCTGGGTGGGCTCTGTTGCCTCCCCCAGGACTCTGATCCACGAAGCTAGCCACTGAACCTCTTTCTTGGGGATCCGGTAGTAATTCTGGTCCCCTCCCCACGGATCGGAGGACAGTTCTCAAGAGGGGCAGTGGGGCAGGAATTCCTCCTCCTTTCCTTCCAGGTCCTGAAACCATAGCCCAGAAGGCTTCTTGTTTTCTGTTCCCTATTCTGCCTAATCCCCCTCCCCCCAACACACACAACTGGTCCACTGCTTGGATGGGGACGTACAAAGGGGGTGTCTTTGGGAGGAAGACTCAGTTAAAAATCCAAAGACACGATCCCCCCTGGTTCGTGGGAGTCAAGTGTCACCTCCTCTTGGCCGCCGATTTTCCTTTCTTCTCCCTTCTATCCACTCTCCGCACCCCAGCGAACTAATGCTGGGAGGGGGATGGGGTGGGGGGAGGGGCAGGTTCAGAGGATCCTAAATGCCTGACTGTTGTTTACTTAAGACGATGCTACAAGCTCCCGTTTTATAAGAGAGAGAGAGAGAAAAAAACCTCTTCAAGATCTTCTCGGATGCAGCTTTCTGCTCCTAAGCCTGTTCCTTCTTCTGCCCCACCCCCCGCCCCACCCCCACCATACCTAAAGGAGCCGGTGGCGACACCCGGGCTTCACAGCTCAGCTGGCAACATGCCCAGAGAGCAGCCAGTGGCCTGGGTTCAATCTACTGATAAGTCATCAATGTCTTTCTCACCCAAAACATCTGGTTTAGGGTCCTGAGTTATGAGCTAATATTAAATATAAAACTTTATAGCATCACATATATAATACTGTTGATTAGAAACATGGAGAAAAGTAATTGACTGGAGGGGACTCCGTGTGACCAGCTGGTTGAACATCTGGATGGGCTCCAAGGGGGCCTGAATTGAATTCCCAATACGTCCCATTCGTTCTGATGGGGGGGAGGGGTATTATTCTGACTCCCTTTCTTGGATACCTGCGTTTTATGTACAAAAAAAAAAAAAAAAGCAAAACAAAACAGGAATGCGGGTTCCAGTTTGCTGGAAAAGACTAAAATAAAATAATGGCAGTTTTTCTCCTCTCTTACATCCATTCATCAGAGATTTACTAGTTTTTTTCTTACGTCCGGAGCAGCGCCGTGTTACCGGCTCTGACCACTTGGTGGCAGCATACACTCATTTTTTTTTTTCTCCCTCCCCGCGCTGAGGTTTGCGTGGAAGAGTGCAGCCGCTCTGTTCCATCTGCTTTGCAGCTGAGCAGAGTAGGAGTGGGAAGACCTCCTACCAGTCTGGGGCCCTGTTCTCAGGGGGCTTCACTCGACATACATTACTCGGTGGCACAGAATTCCTTTGCCAACTGCGTTCCTGTGACCAAGAACCTGAAGGTAAACCAAGCCTTCAGCTGATGCTCTAGGTTCTGTTTGCAGAATAGCTGCTTCCCGCCAGGACGCGGTGGATTTGTCCACCTTCTCTGCTCTGTTCAGGGGTCCGGGATTTAAGCAAGGCAGTGATTTCTTTACTGGAATCTCCTTTCCAACACGTCTTTCCTGGGCATCGGTCACAACCTACTCTGCATCTCATGCACCAACCCAGATTGGTTGAGTTGCTGCTCTGAGCGTTGTGTTAAGAAGGACTCTGAGGACTTACCGTCCACGCTCAGAAGGCAGGAAAGGGATGCTCAATGGGCAATGTCGGCTCCATATTTGCTACTCTCTTACGTTGCCATGTGATTCGGGGAGGGCAGTGTGAAGTCCCGTGCTACATGACATCACCCTGGTCTGATCTGTATCATTTTATATCCCCCATCTCACCTCAATTTTCCCCACATGTGGCACCCTGTTACACACACCATCTCTCTGGCCTGTTGGACTCAAGCTTCAGAGGCACCGTGGCAGCTTCCTTCCTCCAGCACAGGGCCGGCCACGGCCTTTCCAGAACAAGCCACGCACGTCGGCGTCACTGAACCACTATTTATTGAGCGCCAGTGAGATTCCAACACAAAAAGGCAGAGATGCATTATTACAAATCTGTCAACTTCTTGTAGAAGCTGGTCTTCCGAAAAAGATGCACCAAGAGCAGAGATTCTCAAAATGTGGAAACTGGCCCAACAGCATCACCCAAGAACTTGTGCAAATAAGTGCAAATTCTCAGGCCCCACCCCAGACCCACTGAATCAGACTCGCCCGGCATGTGGCCAAGCTGCCTTGGGTTTTAACATATCTTCCTGGAAATACCGATGCCTACTCGGGTTTGAGGACCAGTGGGTTTGCATAAAGCCTTTCCTCGCTCCCCCCCTTAGTTCTTTCCTTCCCTGTTTATTGAATTCCCTCTAAGAGCCAGGTACAAGATTACCTCGGTCCCTGCCCTCATGGAATTTACATACTAAGGGAAGAGACAGGGACAGTCTGGACCTTTTTTTTTTTTTTTTAAGATTTTTATTTACTTCTTAGAGAGAGAGAGATCACAAGTAGGCAGAGAGAGGGGGAAGCAGGCTCCCGGCTGAGCAGAGAGTCCGATGTGGGGCTCGATCCCAGGACCCTGAGATCTTGACCTGAGCCGAAGGCAGAGGCTTTAACCCACTGAGCCACCCAGGCGCCCTCAGTCTGGACCTTTGATGACTGGGTGCTGAACCCTATCATAAGGCCCTTGGGTGTGCTGAGCTGTGAGCGCACAGATCACAGGGCCCCTCACCCAGCTTGGGGTATGGGAGAGGAAATGTGGGTGTAGTCAGTAAAACCTTTTTTTTAAAGGTTTAAGCCCCCCCCTTTTAAAGGTTTAAAAAACCTTGAAAGGGGAAAATGTTAGAACAGAAAAATACATGTGGGCAATTCCCAGGGGTCCTTTTGCTGCTCTGAATTAATAATTCTCTGAAAACTACCTCTGTGCCTCACCCGATACCTGGTTAGGGGGGATCAGGCGATCGGGGGCGGGGGCATACAGAAGCCAGGTGGGTCCAGTGGAGGAGTGACCCGCAGGGAGAGCCAGGAGAAGACAGACCAGAAGAAGCCCAGTGGACTTCCCAGGGACGGCTGCCCAGAGAGATGCAGCCCTGCAGAGAGCCAGGTCTTGGGATCGTTTTGCAAGGGAGCCTGGAAACCTAGATTTTTCTGTGAAATTTCCCGGAAATATGTACAAACACTCCGGAGGCCAAGAAAGAGATGTGTGGAAGCCAGATTTGGGCCCCTAGGAATGTCCGGCTTCTTGGAGCATTTGTTTCTCTGACCGCCCCCTAGTGGCGGCAATGGGTTAGTGCATCCTTTGTTTTTCCACGGAGCGGTGGTTGGGGGGCGGGGGGACACGCTTCTTTCTTCCTCCCTCGTTAAATCTGCGTTTGGATTTCCAAAACTATTGTTAGGACAACGTTTTGTCCAATGGCCCTCCTCCTCCTCCCGCTTCTTGAAAGCCGTTAAGCTGAGGGTGGGGGGCGGGGAGCGCTGCAAGGTTTCCTAAAGTCCCAGGTGGGGTGTGTGATGACAGCCAGGCTTGAGGACCTACCTGCTCCGCAGCGCAGGGGAGCGGGGGGAAGAGGGGAGAGGAGGTTGTTAGGGCGGTTCCAGCCGCCTGAATGAAATATGATCAGCACTTTGACCTGTCTGGGTCCAGATCCAAAGAGCTGGAATGAATGGTAAGGATAGATAGTTCTATTCCAGGGGCAGAATGGACATTCTGCGCCCCATCCCTGGATGCTTAGGGCTTTTTGTGAATGAGCTTCGTGGTGGTCTTTGACCATCCCTCCCGCGCCCCTCCCCCGCCCCGCGGGCCTTTCCCAAAATTGTATGCAAGAGTCTTTGCTTGCATATCTTTTTGGGGACAGCTGCTGGCCTGAGTTTGATTCTCAAAGGGGGCCTGTAACTTGGGGGGATGGTGGGGGGACAAGTCTGCAGCACCCGAGTTCTCAAACCTCAGTGGCCCTGAATCCTCTATGGACTGCACACAGCCCGCCGTTCCCCAGAGCTACCATCCTAAAAAACTCTTGGAGTCTTGCTCTCCCGTGCAAACTGACAAAACCAACCAACAACCCTGCTTCACGATGTCAACGTTCCTGAAGGCCATCCTTTGCCATGTTTAAAGATGCTGGGCAACAACTCTTCATTGTGGATGCTTGACTTCATGATTTTCTGCAGAGCAGCCGAAAGACAATGAGCTGGCCCTTAAAGGCGGGGAACCAGGGGCTTGGACAGCATCTTAACACCAACAGATGGTATCCAGGACAACGAAGTGTGCTTACTCCCTGTCTGTTTCCACCTTTCTGCTGCGGCACTCGAAGTTGCTCAGAAGAGCCACATGGCTCAGTGCTAAGGGACGTTCTCTCCATCCTCCTTTGTGCTCCTTGCACATGGACAGCACCTACAGTGCTGGATAGCTAAGACCCCTAAGAATTTCAGCAACCTCCAATTCGATGTCCACCTGCCATTTCTGGTCCCCAGAGAGTCCACGGTTTTCTGCCGAGCTGCTCATTTGACCCAGCAGAGCACCATCTTGCAAAGTGATGGCACCCTCCTCACACATCAGATACTGGCTGAGGGCTTCACATGTGCTGTCTTGGGTCAGAGTGTTCTGGGAAGTCTCAGTGGCCCCGTGGGAGGTCCTGGCATGATGCAGACCCAACCCCCCACCCCCATCCCTTCTCCTCATGGAAGCTTCCGGCACAGCCCCCTGGGGTGGCTAGGGCTTCCTGTGAACCTGACTAGGGTAGTGATTGGCTTCCGGAGGCTGGCCCACGGTCATCTTCTGTCTTCTATCCTCTAGGGCTCCCTCTTTTCTCCTGTTCAGTTTTGACATTTCCCTGTCCACCTGCAAAATTAAAAGACCGATCTTTGCCATTCTCTGCCTTTTTGAGGATGATGTTGGGAAAAGGGGACAGTAAATGAAAAGGGCTTTGAGTTCTGGACAAAGCAGCTCCTGCAAAGCAGATGTGGGGTGGAATTTTCCAGAGGACAGAAAATTGTCCCAAGGCTTGGGGCAGGCACCACTTTCCTCTTCAAGAGGTTAGGACTTTCCAACTAGGATGGTGGGTGGTGGCCAAGTTCACATCACGGTGGGGGCCCTTGGCAGCCGGGAACTGGGTTAATGGGGAAAAGGATGAGACACACGGATGGGGTAAGGTAGGAAGCCGGGTACCTCCCTGACTTGGGAAAATGGCATTTCCGGAGGGAAAATCAGTTTCATCTCAGTAACTTCACCCTGAGCCCGGTGCTCGGCAGTACGGAACAAAGGAAAAGGCTGGTTTGAGCCTTGTCCCCCTTGGAAATAGGCGAGTAAGTGGGAGGTCTCAGCACTCTGGGGAGAGAGCACTGTGCACCAGTAAGGTTCTGGGTTTGCTGAAAAGGGAGCAGCCCACGCTGCAAGGACATTGCTAATTCCCCTCCCTGCCCATCCCTGCCCATCCCTCCCCTTCCCGGCTGTTCTAGCCCCGGACAGGAGAGGCAGGGGCTGAAGAGAGCCCTGGAGATGGGGAGCAAAATATTCACTCCGCCCTTGACCAGCTTGGGCAGAACGAGGTATGATCTGAGACACGTCTATTCATCTCTCTAGAGCCTCTATCTCCACACCTGAAGGGTGTGGACATTAGACCTGATTCCCTGGTAGAGATCCTAATCCAGGGCTCCTGCCTTTCTGCTTAGTGGGGAGAAGGAGAGCATTGGACAAATGGAAGGCACTTGTCTTTTTGCAAACATTGGCTCTGGAGTTTATTGAACCATAATTTTCAGACAGAGATGTCCCCTCTCTATCACTTGGAGCGTTGGATGAGTTGTTTGTTTGATGAGTGTTTGATGTTGTTGTTTGATGAGTGTTTGATGAGTGTTGGAGTGTTGATGAGTTTCCGCCAAGGCTTGCCCTTGAGTTAGCACTGCAATCAGGGTTTGGAGCATTCACATGGCCCCCGGATGGTCCCCAGGGCCCCTTCATGGGCACATCTGGGCACAGGCATCTTAAAGCACATTTCTCCATGCTGCAGCCTTAATGGCTTAAAACCATATGGATTCGTTCTTTTAGGGTTTTGGAGCTTAGAAGTCTAAAATGGGTTGGCAGGGATGGGTTCCTTCTGGAAGCTCTAGGGGTGAATCCATTTCCTCATCTCTTCCAGCTTTTAGAGGCACCCGCATGCCTCGGCTCATGCCCTTGGTCCCTCCACTCTTGGCTTTCCCCCCTCATATTGTCTTCTCTGACTCTCCTGCCTCCCTCTTATAAGGATCCTGGTAACTACCTGGACCCACCTGGATAATCCAGGCCAATCTCCCCATTTTACGGTCTTCACCCTAATCCCATCTGCAAAGACAAGTTTGCCATGGAAGGTCCCATAATCACAGGTTCTGGGGAGCAGGATGGGGACATTTTGGGGGGCTGTTATGCAGCCCGCCACCCTCACACCACACAGAAGGGACCTCAATGCCTGTACCCAAACTTCCCAAGTCAGCCCCCCATCATGGAGCCCACGACCACCTGCTCAGTCCTACTTGCCTTTACACTCTCGCAAGCACTTCTATACCCTTAATTCCCTTTAACCCTCCTCGCATTCATGTGAGGTAAATGCCATTTTTATTCCTGTTGGATAGCCAAGAAAATCGAGACATGCAAAGGAGCAGGAGCCGTCCCAGTCACACAGCTAACATGGCGTCCCTCCTGCCAACTACCGCGCAGATGCGTCCTGCCCCTCTAGAACCCGCCTCCACGTGTGCTCAGCCCTGCCCTCGGGACCAGTTTCTTCGCTGCGTGTGAAGGGGACCGGAAATGGTACCCCAACACATGCCATGCCATGTTGCTGAAGGCAATTGAGAATGGCCAGATGCAGGAAGGGCTCACTGACCTCCCCCTTCCTCCCTTCAAGCAGGTCATAAATTTCCCATGAGCAAGTATGATTCTCACACCAATTCTGATGTGTAGTTTTTCCAAGCAATTCTCAGAGACTGACTGGGTGCCCCGTGATGCACATCAATGCTGACACCTTCTACCTGGAGATTGCTCATGCCTATGAGACTGCCCTTTCCCCCAATGTCAGGTGCCAAAGGCAAATCTAAGCTGTCCCCTGTGTTTCTGACCTACCAGGGATAGACGGGAGGCTCCAGCAATGTTCTCCTTCTGTCTGTGTGGATTTTGAGCCTCAGAACATGGATGCTTTCTGGTCTACCAACCTGCATGCTCTCTGAACCCTCTCCATCTGGGTTTGTGTAGAGAATCCATTACAGAAGCTTGGTTGATGGAACTATTGGCCATTAGGGACTGACTCAACCTCTAGTCTACTCCCCTCCCTGGAAGTCAGGGTGGGTCTGAAAACTCCAAACCTCCACCATGGTTGGTTCCCCTGGCAAAGTATCTCCCATCTTTAGGGGTTTTCCAAGAGTCATCTCATGATCTAGACTCAGGGATGGTTGCAAGGGGTTGCTGATGATCAACAAGACACCTCTATCACCTTGATGGCTCTGACACGATTTCAGGAACTGAGGACAAGAGACCAAATATTATGGCCAAAGATGCTCCCTTTCTTTTTACCTCCTAGGAGACCCCATTTATGAGCCAGGAGGAGGAATAAAGACCAAACTATGTGTTTATTATAAATCACAATATCACACAGAGCTCCCTTCCCTGTACCTGAACCAGGAAAAGGAGGGATGGGGGATCCACTCTGAGAAGAATCTATACAAATGAATGCACTAAAATTATCCCTATCTTCCTTTGGTTTCCTCCATATTTGTCCTAGTCACTTTCACACGATTCACTGCCCCTTTCCTTTTATCTTATTCCAGGTGACTTGATTACCTGCTTATTACAGAAGATACTCAAGGATATGAATGATGTTCATTCACTTCTCCACGATGTATCCGTCCTGCTCGAAATGGCAAAAAAGCTCTCAGGCCTCTCTACTTCTTTTGGTTTCTATTTCTAATACAGGAAAGCGTCTTTGTACATGAAAAATATTACCATCCAATACAGTGATGTTTCCTCTTAGTAATTTTTCATCCGCTGACCCCCGGCCAGGCTCCTTGGCTATCAATTCCCACTTTTCCTTATTGTGTTCCAAGTTGAACCCAGCCTCTCAACCGGACTGCAGAGGTCCCTACATTTATCTAGATGGTTCCCCTTAAATAAAGTTTTCTTTATGATTTTTAACAAGGGTCATGAATAATGTTCTCATTAACACTGGTGGGGAGCCTGCTCAGCTTTCAAGACCGCGGTCTGTGTTACTGCTTGCAAGGAGGGTTTTCTGCTTGTTCACATCACTCCTAGTCTGCATTTCTTCGTCTGTTTTACAAGTTTCAGTGGAACCCCTAGACATGGACACAAATCATTATAAATACTATATAACGTTTCCTCTAGCAAAGTGTTTTCAAACTTTAACAACACATTATGGAATGCGGGATTCATTATGGGAACCAGACCCTACACGACGTAGGAGGAACTGGGCAAGTGAAGGTCCAGAAAGGGGAGCTTAAGATCCAGAGATACATCAACTATCACCCCCTGCCCCAAAGCCCCAGCACAGAGGATGAATTGGGGTTCATAGGACAATGGGGGAGGCAGGTGTGTCTAAATGCCTGAACTTTCAAACTCTTCACAACAATCTATAGTAAGAAATACCTTTATATTAAGATCCAGTAGAAGGACACACATACACATATATGAACAATGGAGAAAAAATTGCCACAAAATAAGACTAATCCCTACAACGTGCAACTGTGATACAATGATCTAGTCTTTGCAGCTCCTCAAGTCCTTGAAATCGCCTCAGTGAGAAGAATGTCTTTTGTTATTCACAAGGAACCCCTTTCAACCACTGCATTATGCTAATGAAGTGACTCTCATTAGGCTGGGCCCCTAGACAGCTTCAGGATGAGGGCTGGTCCAACCTTGTGACCAAGGTTTCAACCCGCAGCCCCACCCTCAGACCTCCCAGGAGGGGAGAGGGGCTAGGGACCGAGTTAATCACCGATGGAAAACAATTTAATCAATCGTGCTTACAGAATGAAATTTTGTAAAAGACTCAGAATGATGAAGTTTGGGGAGCTGCTGGGTTGATGAACACACCCAAGCCCTGGGAAAGTGGTCCACTTCAACACCATGGGGACTGAGGCTCTTACTGTACTCGGGACCCCCCTCGACCCCACTCTATAGGTACCTCTCATCTGCCTATTCATTTATATCCTTGATATAGTCTATCAAGGCTGTTCTTGGTTCTGTAAGTCATTCCAGCAAATTGTCAAAGGTGAGCAGTGTCGTGGGAACCTTCAAATCTGTAGTTAGCCAGGCAGAAGTGCAGATGACTGGGGACCCCCTTCACAACTGGCATCTGAAGTCGGACTGAGCTCTTCACCTAGGGGGGTCTGCATTCACTCTATGTAGTGTCAGAATTGAATTGAGTTGTTGGACACCAGTTGTTGTGAGTGAGTTGGAGAATTGGTGGTTTTGGGGTCGTTAACATGACAAACAGCAAATACACTCTAATGGTTTCTATGCTGTTCTATCAATTTCCGTTCTATTCAAGTCATTTTTTTTAAAAAAAAAAGTACTGTTTGTAACCAGCTCAATCGATTTCATAACTCTACTTGAGCACAAACCATGGTTAAAAAAATGTAATATACTGGAGGTTTCTTAAGAGCAAGCACACTGCGATTTGCTGGACTTCTGCAAGGACCAAGACAATATCCGGGATGGAAATTTCCCTCTCACACGTTCATGGACTAGATGATTGAAGGAAGGAATGAATGCTTTTTGGTATGGTCCCCACTGGTTCAGGTTTCACGTTTATAAATCTCCCCCAGGGACATTCAGACTTAATCAGTGTGAATTTGTTCCTCAAGTTCAAGTCGAGTTTCGCCTGCTGGAATTTTAATTTATTAGTTCACCGTGGGAACCATCTTGAGTAGGGGTAGCTGGTGTTGGTCAGTGGGAAGGGCTGGCTTGCCGAGTACAAAATTCATCAAAGGGCGTTGGTTGTTCCTAGGTGTTATTTTCCTCAAGGTGGGGTAACTAGATAACTTGCCCCTTTCAGTTTTGAGGTGCTCCTCTGTCAGGAGCATGGCCAGGCAGAGTAGCTCCTTCCCCGATTCTGAGCACTTCACAATAACAGCTGCCTTATAGACCTTAAAGTTTGCTCTTTCAACAGCTGTGAAGACCTCTAAGGTCTCTGTTCCAGGTGGAGATTTAGGGAACACCCCAATCTCATCTGTAAAGCAATGCTAAAAGCCTGCTTACCCCGAAGATGGCTAATTGCTCTGATCCCATGCTGCTTCTCATCACCCTCAGTTTGAGAAGGTGACATCTTCTGGCCTTGTCCTAAAATTCTGGGGCTGAACCCTGTCAGAAGCCCGTTGACCCTTCTGTACGGAGTAGACACAGTAAATGGTAGCTGAGTGATTAAACTGATAGTATCAAGCAAGATACTATCTGGCTTGATAGTAAGAGAGAGAAATCACAGGCAGGCAGAGAGGTGGGGAGAGGGGGGAAGCAGGCTCCCCGCTGAGCAGAGAACCCGATGCAGGGCTTGATCCCAGGACCCTGAGATCATGACCTGAGCGGAAGGCAGAGGCTTTAACCCACTGAGTCACCCAGGGACCCCTCAAGCAAAGTTTTGATTGGCAATGGACCCAGTCAGACCTGTAACATCCCAGTCCCAAGGGCTGTTGGGATGGTCAGTGGGGTCATCTCTACCCGAGAATGGTGAAGACCTCTTCCCCCACTAGATCCGAACGTCCAGCCAACTCCATGAAAAGCTCAATACAGATTTCCTGAAACAGACGACCGATGCATGAAACATACCCTTATTCATTTTCCATGTGGAGCCTATAAAGGTGCATTTTCCTCCCTCTTGCAAAGACTCTCCCCCATCTGGTTTAAATTTGCATGAAGTGCTGCCTGCCTGCTGAGAAAAGGGTTAATGATGACCAGGAGGGAGAATTCTGTTTACTCGGCTGGGCTTTGCAGGAATCCAGTTTCTCCCAGAAGTTGAGCCCAATCAGAAACAATCCAGGGGACTAAGCAGGGCTTCTTGTGAGCCCCAGCAGGATTCTATATTCCCAAGACAAACATGGCATGGATATCTGGAAATTCTGATGATAA
The DNA here is from genome assembly GCA_028646535.1 of Procyon lotor. Lineage (NCBI taxonomy): Eukaryota > Metazoa > Chordata > Mammalia > Carnivora > Procyonidae > Procyon > Procyon lotor. Next base: position 3,980,615 of record CM053619.1, read on the forward strand.
TGGCATTGATGGCCCCAACAATAATGCTGCTGGAAGAACATCTGCAGAGAGTATGACTCCATGGCCAACGTAATAACAACTAGCACTTTAGTAACATAATGAAACTCACATTGCTGTAATTGTGTAATATACAAGCCCAGGACGGTAACATTGTAACGTCACTTGTCTCAATGAGATACAAATTGGATGCAGAAGCTTGAGCCGATTGGCAAGTGCTCATCCAGGAATGATTATTTTTATAGAGACCTTGTTTCTGACCAGACTTCAGCCTCATAAAGATGGGCTTCTTTTTCAGATAGCCCTTTCCAAAAATTAACTCCTTCAAAAATTAACTTCTTTTGTGGTCCTTCTGAAACAGGTCCAAGAATGTGACATCCTCCCGCAAGCAAAGAGGAACACTTGGATGTGTTGGCTGGGGCACTTTCAGTAATGATTTCCTTAGGGGCTTGACATTAGAAAGGAATTCACATGGGGCCCAAGTGAGCCATTTTTCAGAAGGGCCACTCCCTAGAGACAGTTCACTTGGAAAGCCGGCCAAGCCTGAATTAAGCAGACTTGTATAAATCTCGCTGTTACGATATTAAGAAAATGAGCCGGGATGTTTGATCACTTTATGTTTTATGAGAATGCCATAATGATAATACAGCATCTTCTTTGGCTGCAAGCACCATTATTATCCTGTAAGAAGGATAATAAAATGGGGTAGCATATTAAAATGCAATTTGGGATAAGGCAAGTTGCTATGTGTGATGGCGAAAACGTTTGCAACCTTCTTTGTTAAGAGGGTTACTTTGCATCCCAGACTTGCTAATGCTCTGCTGAGCCCAACGGGGTGGTCAATACTTTATCATTTGAAATTGCATTGAAATTTCCCATATTTTATCTGGCTCCCTCCAAAGCTGCCCTCTTCAGTTAAGTAGGGCAGTTATGATTTCTTCCCATTTTTCCAAATGGCTCAGCCATGTGTGGAGCTCCCACTGGCAACGGGAACAAGTTGACTCCGATGCCAAGTCTTCCGAATCCAAGGGCAGCTCAGGTTTCTTCCCCACCACATCGGGTGGTGTCATTTCCCATAATTCCCTTCTACCATCAGTATACTCGAAAAGGACAACCAAGTAGCAACCTAAGTTGAACACGATAATGGGCAGTTGCTGTGCAAATAAAATCTATTTGTATCCAACCACCACTGAGGTGAGATTCATACATCTAACTCCACCACCTCCCACCCCCATGTCCCAGTGGGTGACTCAGAATAATAGGGCACTTCTGCTCTGGTTTTAACACCTTTCCTATGATCTTCCATAACTGTGCTGTTCAAAGTCTGGTCTGTGGACCAGAGATATCAGCATCACCTGAGAGCTGGTCCAAAATGCAGAAGCTCAGGGACCCTCCCAAACCCACTGAATTTGAATCTTGTATTTTCAAAAAAGCCCCACGTGGCATCCCCTACATGTCAGGGTTTGGGACTTGTACTTTTGCTTAGCGTCATTTATTTTATGGAGTAGGCTATGTGGTTCACAGGCAAGGAGAGTGGTTGAGGACAGACCAGCCAGAATATTCCTACTTACGTGCTCACTTTCCGTACAGACTGAAGGAGAAGTTAGACCAGAGATGGTGTTGACTGTGCAAGGAAGGGTCCGGGAAGGGTCTGGAAACACAGAGGACCCTGCCAGTAGCCTCCTGCTTGAGGTTGCTCTCAAGGAAACAGAAAGCGATAGTGATTTTTTGAAAGGACAGTGGCTCCCAGAGCCATCTGCTCATGAGCACTTTGGGGAATATGTTTTGCGCGACCACTGGTCTGCTTCTGAAGGTGGACACCATCAGGCTGACCGTACCTATCAGCAATGACCTGTCTGATGGTCCGTGGGCTTGAGGAAAAACGGAGGCTGCTGATTTCTTCCATTCATGTCTGGGCTCCTCCTAGGTGTGAGACTGAGGGTTCCCTCCCATTCCAGTGTCAAGACCTCCCCTCCAGGTTGGGCTAACTTGGCTCCCTCTGGAAGCTGTGAATGTATGCAGCCAAAGCCCCAGTTCCTTCTCTTGTGTGGGAACCCCACCCCCCGCCCCCACTCCTCTCCCACCCCACATCTTTGATTTTTACAGGAGTGCCAGATGTCAAATCCATTCATAGTCTGTGGCTTCGAGATCCAGGCAAACGTCCACGAACGCGGGGATCGTAACCACCGAAACTCAGCGGGAGCGCAGGGCACTGGAGTGTGTCGTGGGCGAGTCCACTGAGCGATTTCAAACGACTCCCCTGGGAGTTGGTTGTCACATTTTTGGTGTGTTCAGGAAATGTCTGCCACATTTTACATCAACATTTTCAAACTGCGAGGGAGTGAAGTGTTGAATTGGAACAATGAGTGAGCGAGATGAATGGATCCCAGTGCCAACAGCCAACCAGCGTAGGGAAACAGAAGTTCCTCGTTTTATTTTAATTCTTTGGTCTGACACAACTGTTTCTGATGTTGGGCTGCCTGAAATTTCAATCCCATCTTGATGTCACAGGAAGCCACAGTGTATGTGGCCGCCTTTATAAGGAGATCACGAGTGGAGAGAATTGGGTCCCTCTTGGTCATCTGCCATCGCTCTTTATTGCAAAGTCCTGATGGGTCCAAGTTCATCAAGATAGAGTGAAATATGCTTTGAATCACCCCCTTATTCAGTATCCTGGGGCATGTTAGTCAAGGGCTCAAAGCACTTATATTAGCATCACTAGGACTTCCAAATGTCTAGGACTCTACTCAAACTTAATGCCATATCTGAGATCTCCCTCCCTCCCATCTGGGTCCTGTGCCTCCTTATAGCTTCTGCTACCTTGTGCCTGGCTGGCCAAGGCACGTATGACCCAAAGGCGAAGCCCATGTCTCCTATATGCTGATCGATCAGTTGCGCACACTCCTTCTGTTCAAATCCTTACCCCACGTTCACAAACGAAGAAATGCTGGGTCCTCTGGATCACACAACCTGCTCAGACTCCTGTGTCTATGAAGGGGCAGCCCAGGATTTTGTGCTCCCAGACCCTGATCTTTGGGCCAGGCCCGTGGCCCTCAAAGTGTGGTCCCCAGGGCAGCAGTCACAGCATTACCTGCAAACTTCCAAGCTCCGTTCTGGGCATTTTATTTTATTTTTAAAGATTTTATTTATTTATTTGAAAAAGAGAGAAAGAGTGCACAAGTTGGGGGGGGAAGGGCAGTGGGAGAGGGAGAAGCAGGCTCCCTGCTAGGCACGGACCCTGGGATCATGAGACAGACACTTAACCGACTGAGCTAACCAGGCGCCCCCATTCTGGACCTTTTAAAACAGAAATTCTGGGGGTAGATCCAACTTCCACAACCAAACCAAAACAGGGAAAGCCTTCCAGGGGATTTTGGTGCACACACAAGTCTGGGAACCTCTCCTGTCTCCCACACTTAGTGTCCTGGGTTATATGTGATTTTAGCTACTAGACTGTAAGGTCCCTGAAGGCAGGACTTATCCATCTTGGAGCGAAGCACTGTACTCAATGCGGCTGTGGAAATTTAATAACTAAATTGAGCTCTTGCTGAATGCCGGAGGATGTGCTAATCCTATCTATCTGCATAGGATCTAGCTCAGAAGGACCCTCAGAGGCAGGTAGTGTTATTACCTGTCTTTTATAGACCAGGACACCAAGGGTCAGGGAGGTAAAGTAGCTTGCTCAAAATTCCATGCATTGCATGGGAAGCTGTGATTGGAACCCCAGGGGTCGGACCCCAGAGCCCAAGCTCTTCCTCAGTAGCCTCTCCTGCTTGGCACATGCTTAGGAAACTGACTTTTGCCATTTGGACCCCACCGTGTAGCACATGGAGGGAAAGTCTAAAATGTCATAGAGGGCAGAGCTGACATGCAGAGCGTCTTAGGGGGCCAGAGAAGTCTTGGGTTTCTTTCAGAAAGGAAGGCATGGTTTTCCTAGGGAAGCAAAAATGCATTCTCAAGTCCCCTTAATTTCACTCCTGAATGACCCAGTTATCTTAAGCCCCGGTAAAGGGATGGTGCCCAATGAGCTCATAACGTTGGTTCTAAAGGTACCCGGATGTCTTGAATTTTGCATCAGAAGCCGTCTAGGGAGTTGGGGGGAAAGGGTTTAGGGGTGAAGGGGGAGGAGTGTTTGCAGGTTAGAGCTGCACAGAGAAGCCAGAACCACTTAGGATCCACTGAACATTAGCTCTAAGCCACTTAACCCTCCGCAGGGCCTCAGTTCCTTCATCTGCACAATGGGGATATTAGTAACAGCCCTTTCATCTGTATGCAGCTCATATGAGACCTTGGCTCTGAGAACGCGAGTTCTCAGTGCCTAGTGCGCATGCGGGCTGCTCCTCCAAGGCTGGGGATGAGTTCACGGTCCTTTTGTAACAGACTTTCAGATGGGAAAGCTGCTCCAATAGACGGGCTGCAGAGAGCCCCTCTTGAAGGATGCCGGGCTGTTTTGCCTCCCAGGCCTCAGGAACAATGGCATTGCTCAGCCTGGATTTCTAGACTCCCATGTAGCTATCTGGGTTCCTCTTGCGGAGCAGCCTCTCCCCACCCCTGACCCCATTCCTTCTCACCCATCCCTCTTCAGGCACCAGAGGCCTTTCGAAAATGTCTTCACTTTCACGTGACACCAGCCCCGAAATCCCCCATTCCAAATAAATGAGAAAGGAACCCTCTTCCGCCAGGTTTTGCTGGTGCCCCGGCCACCCGAAGCCAAGGATACAATTTCGAGGCGAGACAGGGTGCATGTGTGTGTAATTGCTTCCTGAGAGGAAGACCATGAGAGTCTGCTGCAAATGAGGTGTTAATGATGAGCGCCACAGGGTTTGTGACTGGAGCGAAGTCCCATCTGGATCAATGACATTAGGTTGCTTTTTACGGATGTGGCCCTTCACAGAGTCCCTTCCCCTTTGGCTAGGGAGCATCCCACAACAGGAAAACAAAACAGCCAAGCAAGGGAAACAGACTCCCCCTTCTTTGCTCTGCTGCTGAACCGTGATCCTGCGGGCTTACCCCCAGTGATGTCTCCATGAGCTTGCGACCAGATCTAGGGAGGGGTTTCCTGATAGGAAAAGAACCTGGGGACCTTGCCGGTGGATGCGTTTTCCCTCAGCACCAGCAGTCAGGCACTGGGTGAGGAGTCAGGGTCTCTGGCGTTCAGTTTGAAATCTGAGGTTCAGAGGGAAAGTCACTTGGACAGAGTTGTGCAAGTTGGAGGAGTAGGTTTCTGGTCTATAAAAGAGGTTTAATAGTATCAGTCCTATGTCATTTTAACCTTCGAGACACTCTCTCGGATGACATTTTAGATCCAAGAATGACACCATTACCCAAGTTTAGGTCCAGCTACCTCATTTTATTTATTTGTTCGTCTATCTATCTATCTATCTATCTATCTATCTATCTATCTATCTATCTATTTTTTAAGATTTTATTTATTTATTCGACAGAGAGAGATCACAAGTAGGCAGAGAGGCAGGCAGAGAGAGAGGGGGAAGCAGGCTCCCTGCTGAGCAGAGAGCCTGATGTGGGGCTCGATCCCAGGACCCTGAGATCATGACCTGAGCTGAAGGCAGAGTCTTTAACCCACTGAGCCACCCAGACGCACCAGCCACCTCATTTTATTAACCAAACAACAGATGCTCCAAGAGGTGAAGCGTCTTGTCCAAGGGCAGAAAATCACCCAGTGGTTGAATGAGGACTGGGACCGTGGTTTTCCAATTTTGACGGAGATTGTTCTTGGTTCTAATTTTGGCTGAAACCCCCATCGCCTCCGCAGATGACTCCAGTCTCAACTTCCTAAGCCTCAAGACAGATGATTTGGCTTGAGCGTGGCTTGGGCCCTGGAATTTTCTGCCAACTGAAATATTTGTGGCACCTGTGTCCTCGTGGTCCCGTGGGCCCAGCAAACAAGCTGTCCTGGTGACCCTCGGGCATCTCTGTCTCCCCTCGGCAAGAAATCCAGTGCCTGCAATGCAAACGACCCAAGTCGAATCAGCTGAATCAAGGAAAATTCTAAATGTTCTCAACCATGACATTTAATTTAATCTTTCCCTTTTGAAGATAGGACAATGGGCTAGATAAAAATGGGACTCATGAGAGCTCTCTCATGGAGTTGAGACCCATCGGGATGTCTGCAGAATCATCAGAGATATGACAAGTTTTGGGGAAGTAGTTCCCTCAAAATATCATATTACTGGTTCAAATTTGGAATTCATTTCAAAGCCAACTGACTTGGCTCAAATAAAGAGTTGCCTTTATCTCGTTAAAATGCAAAGAGAAATTTCTAGAATGTTCGCTGGATGGGGCAAGTGGGAGATGTTCATCTCTAAAAGCTCTCGAGAAAGTCTTGACATCCCCTCGTGTCCATCTACATTCTGAGGAGGGATTTGGCTGCCGAGTGCAGTGGGGAACATGATTGGATGTTTCATTAAGACTGCACCTCCGTCTTTTAATTAACTTCTTGTTCCTGTCTTCGGTGAAATATTAATTATTTTTTAATCATCGCTGGGATGCACTTTAAGGAGAAGCAGCTGGGATCATCCAACCTTAGTTTCATTATACAGATAGGTGTTATAATAATTAACTTAATTAGCTTGTCACTGCTTGCATAAAATATGACTGTATTTGGAGAACAGATATTGCTTTGCTGATCCAAGGTTAATTAAAAAATTGAGTGTACAAAAGGTCAGGCTGAAAGGAGTTAGTGGCACTCTGGTATCTGGCCATCAGGACGAAGAATGTTTCCACGGGGTCCAGGACCGGAATCCGGCCATGACGGTTCTGAAGCCAACCTTGGGGAGAGCCAACAATCATCAAATCCAGTAGGTTGTAGCCCATCAGCAGGGTTCTCTTTAAACATTGGGGACTCCGTGAACCTCCACGGGACAGACAGGGAAACCAACGAGACACTTTCTTCAAGAGGAAGATGGTTCTCTGTAGGTAGCTAATATTTCCTGAATGCATCCCATGTGCCTGGTACCGAGCTAAGTGATTTACATTAATCATTTCACATTGATTTACATTAATAACTCATTTAATCCTCACCACAATCCTAAGAGGCAAAGAGAAATCTCCCTATTTTAGGGCCGAGAAAACTGAGGGCCAGAGAGACTAAGTAACTTGTCTGAGTTTACCCAGCTCGTTAGTGGTAGAGCCAGGATTCGAACTTAGGTAAGTTTGTCTCCAAAGGCTAATTCTTGATCATTGCTTTTAACGGAATAGTAACTCGACCATATGCTGCCTTATCATAATGATGTGAATGAAAATAAGTAGCGTTTTCTGGGGGAAAAGGAGACTTTATAAAACCCAGGCTCACTCCTGCAGAAGCTGGATCCCTTGCAAGGAGAGATCTGATACTAAACCAGACTGTTTCGTCCTGATTAAAATGCTGGGGAACTGGTGTGGGTTTGGAAAAGGAATTTTGCTCGTTCCTTGTCAATACGCGGGGGTGTTTAAGGCATGGAACTGTTTTTGTTTTCTTCTGTAATTATACGGTGGCCCATTAAAGTTTGATTTGCTTCCCCAATCGGTCAAGCCTTCTAACAACTCATTTGGTGGAGAGGATGTGCTTCGTGGAGAAATTGATGACTTCGGAGACATTGAGATAAGAGCATACTGTGTCCCTTGCAAATGGCTCATCGAATGAGAGGTTGAGCCATCTGGAAAATAATAGAAATCTCAAACGGAGGTTGCAAGACCCCATTGGCATCAGCCCCGAAATGTTCACTGCGCTCTTTTGGAAGGGGATTTCAGATTTAACAGATGCTACCGGCATCGTGGACAGGGTTGGGCTATGATTGACCTGGAGCATTTGTTCCCGTGTCTAGAAAATAATCGCAACATCCTTTGCTCTGAATCCTTGTGGGCTGCTGGGTTCGATTTCACCTGATGCTTTACTGACACTCTCCACTGGAATGACTTAAGACATATTTTCAACGTGGCTAGTTGCTCAGCCCTGCTATTATCGTTTTTCAGGCTGTTATTAATTTCCCCCAGAGTGACGTGTGGTTTGGACTGGATTGTGCTGATGTGGTCTGTCATCTCTGATGCTTAATGCAGGACAGAAGCTTGGGAACGAGGGAAACGAGAACGTGGAGAAAAAAATGTCAGTTCATATTGTCACTGCTTTGAGTCACATGTTGTGTGCTGCTACTATTTGGGTCAGTACTGTCCTTTTTTTTCTTTTTTTTTTTAATCTGAAAGGGGAGAAGTAACATGGAAATCAGAGAAGCCATAATAGGGCTCAGGACCATACATAGAATCAGGAAGAAACAGGCATAAAGTGCGACAGTGCGTACAGTGTATTGTCCCTCGCTATGGAAACAGCAGTGTCTGGGAAAAGAAGGAATATGTTATCAGGGAGGAGATAGTAAGATCCGCCTTAGCTCCCTCTTTCCTTGAGCTGATGGGAGAGGGCAGGTGGCAGAAAGCAGGGGACGTCTGGAATGGTGCCCTGGCGAAGGGGATGCATTCACGAACTGTGGAACATTCACCAATAATTCTACCCACCAATAAAGGCAACAAATTGTCGGGTGGATTTAAAAGGCTTCATGTTGGGTGAAAGAAGCCAATCTCAAAAGGGGACATACTATACAATTCTATTTACATGATTTTTTTTTTTAAGATTTTATTTATTTATTAGAGAGAGAGAGTACACACCAGCAGGGGGCAGTGGCAGAGAGAGAGAGAGAGAAAGAGAGAGAGAAGGAGACTCCCTGCTGAGCAGGGAGCCTGATGTGGGACTCCATCCCAGGACCCTGGGACCCCGACCTAAGCCAAAGGCAGATGCTCAACTGACTGAGCCACCCAGGTGCCCCTACATGATCTTCTAAAAAAGATGGGAGCATATGATGGCAGACCAGTAGTCGCCAATGGGTAGGGTTGAGATGAGGGTCTAACTCCCTAAGAGGGGCAGCATGGAGGAATTTTGTGAGATGACACAATTACTCGACATCATTACTGTGGTGTTGTTTACCCAGATCTTTACTTACTCAGAGAATTTTATGCACACACAAATTTACCGTATATTAACTTGAAAAACAAGTATTGAGAGGTATTGTAATTTTATTTATTTATTTATTTAGTTAGTTATTTATTTATCTATCTACTTATATTATTTAATATTTTATTTATTTAGAGAGAGCGAGCACGCACAAGTGCAGGGAGGAGCAGAGGGAGAGAGAGAATCCCATGCAGACCCCACGCTCAGTGCAGAGCCCAATGTGGGGCTCGATCCCAGGACCCTGACATCATGACCTGAGCCAAAACCAAGAGTCAGAGGCTCAGTGAACTGAGCCACTCTGGCGCCCTGAGAGGTAGGGTCATTTTAATTAAATGATGTCCATATTTCTATTCCAACACGGGCTTAAAACAGTTTTCACGAAGATATACTATGTTTCTTTTACATGAAATGGGCGCCATATTACTTTGTCCCTGAGAGTGGTCCAAGGCTTACCATGAAATACTAAACAAGGCTAGAAGGCTTATAGGGTTTGCTGGTTCTTTGGGAGACCCCTGTGAATGGAACCCTAGGATAGGCATGCAGGTAAGTGTCAGCTAGAAGGCACGCTCATCCCAGGAGAGCACCCTGAATTGTCCCCACTCAGCCTTCTTTAAATCGTGCCTCCTCCATACATTCAAAGACCATGCAAAGGATGGGGTGCGTACGTGTTTGTTTTACTGGAGAATTCAGTTACCTCCTATGATGGGGGCTTATTAAAAGTGCTGGGCCCCAGGAAAAGCCAGACAAGGAGGCTTCCAGAAGGGCAGGAACTATTGGGTGGTTTTGGGTCCGAGATGCCTCAGTGGACTTCTTTGGCTGGCGGTGGTGAGCCTTTGCTCTGTTAATCATAATTCAGCAGAGCCCATGTCTGGTACTCTCCGTCTAATTGCTACCTGGTTTATTCCTTCCCCTGAATCTTCATATCCTTTGTCTACCACTCCTAGCATCTACTTTCTTCCAGTTTCAGCAATGACTACAATTAGTCCCCAGCCATCACCGCTAGTTGAATGTTTCTTGATGCAGTGATGTTGACGTGCCAAGAGCTAAAAAGATTCTGGGATTTCATCGTACTTGTGAGCTATGAAGCAAACCTATTTCTATTTCCTGGATGTTGGCAGAGGACAGGAGTCAGAGATGGATGGGTCTGGGTCAGAGACAAAAGCCTTTATTAGATCTCCAAGTTGTCGGCAGGTCCCTGGGACCCCCATGTCTCATGGGGGGTGAGGCAGATGAGCAAGAATGTTGCTTTCACAAACACTGGGTTGCATTAAAGGAGAGGAATCCTGAGCTTGGGGGATTGGCTGTTTTTCTAGCAAGTGGTAAGCAGGCCTGCTCCCCGGCTAGAGGGACAGGGTACATCATCCCTGAAGGCGGCCTGATGGAGACACAGCCTTGAGAAATGGACCAAGCAACCAGAGGGCAGGCTCTTGCCTTCTTGGTATTCCAGGGGCCTTCGGTGGTGATGAATGGCATCTCCTGGCCACAATCTCCCCAGCCGATTGTAGAAATAATGGGGAATGCAGTCAAACAATAGCTAGGATTATAAACCCCCTTTACTATCTATCACAAAGTATTTCTAGAAACTTCATCATTGTAAGAGTAAAAGTTGCTCTCGCTTAAGGCTGCCCTCCTACCTCCCTCTGGATCTCCCCGAGGCCATAGACCAATCTATCCACCTCAACGGGAGTCCTTCTTCATCTTTGGTTAAACCCCAATCCTTCTCTTCTGGGTCCTTTATCAGTCTTCTGATAAAGTCAAGGTCAGAGATCCTCCTCCATTTTCCTGGAGTTGTCCTCCTCGGCATAGGTAAAAATCGGACTGGGGAGGAGAGCTTCAGTTTGCTGAGTGCTCCCGGAGACCGGGGAGTGTGTGATGACACTGACTTTCAGAACTCCACGAGGGAGATGATTTTGCCATCCAGGTTTTACAGCTGGGGGAACGGATATTTACAGAGGCTGGGAAATTTCCTAAGGTCACAGAATTAGGAAGCCGTGAGGCTAAGGTTGGGAGGCCAACGCTAGAGGGTGGCCAAACTTTCGCCACTCCCCTGGTATGCTCTCTGGTGTGGACAGCTTTGGGTCTCTTTGGGATTTTCTGCTGCCGGTGGGGTGGAGAAATGGCGCCCTACGGGGGAAAGAGCTAGAATCAGGGGCCTTCTGTAGGGTCACTGAGATTTGCAGATGGACATCAGATTGCTTTAGGAGCCGTCAAGCAGTCCATGGCTATAAGCAATTGCTGCTTTTTGCTCTCAAATATCCAAAAAATACAGACTCTGGCTTCCACGGGGGCTCGCGGCGATCACTGAGAATTCTGACAAGGAACGTTCGTTTCTGGGGGCCAGACGGCTCTCTTTTGATGTGTCAATTCTGGATGCCTTGAGAAGGATGCTGAGACCTCGCTGGGACTGATCAATGAAGAGAGAGAAGATGGAGAAGAGGGTGGTGTTCATGCCGGATTATTCCGTGCGGGGCTTGGGGGGGAAGCAGAGACATGGGAAGACAAGAGGAGTGTTCGGTGACGGCCCCCAAGAGTTGTGGGGGAGCCCCACGTCTGGGCATCTGGCAGAACTGCTCTTGCTCTTACTTCCTCAATACCAGGGGGTTCTTAAGTACACCCAATGCCCGCCCGGCAGCTTGGATCATCTTTCATCCTGGAGGCATGCCGGGGGCCTGCCTCCGGGGATGGGGAGCTGGGCTGGGAGCCCATAATGAGAAGCAAATCTCCCCGGATTGGGGCCCATGATGTGATGAAAAGCTCTGACCGTGCAAGAGATAAGCCTCGCAGAATGGGAGCAGCACGGCAGATCCCACGATGTCGGTGTGGTTTCTATTAAAACCAGGCCTCTCCCGTCCCATCACCCATGAAGGTTTGTCTCACTCTCCTCCCTTCCCTTCAGGAAACCGTTGGCAAAGGCACATGGACGAAGCCCTGGGTGGTGACCCTGGAGGCAGCGATCTTGGGTGTGCAGGGAGAGGGGGCAGCGACATCCGGAGCGGTCCTCGGGGACAGCTTGGGGCCCCCCAGTTAAGCACGACTCTGGGTGGCCAGGCAAAGCCATCGGGGACCCAAGCGAGCGGCCCCGAGTTGTCACCACTCTCCCCACACGCAGAAGTGTTTGCAGAGCAGTTCCCAGCAAGTTGTGTTCCTAATTGTCAAAGAACTCCCCTTCCACTATTAAAACAAATTTAAACATATTTAAACAAAGAAAACACCTCCCGCCCCAGTCCGGAGGGGTAATCACTGCTTACATTGGGGAAGACATCTTTCCGATGTTACCAGCAGATCCTCACTGTCCTCGGTGGCCTCCAACAGCCCGGAGTGGTTGTTCAGATTAGAATTAATTAAAGTAATTATGGGGCACCTGGGTGGCCTTAGGCTCAGGTCCTGATCCCAGGGTCCTGAGATCGAGTCCAGCCTCGGGCTCCCTGCTCAGCGGGGCATCTCCCTCTCCCTGTCCCCCTCCCCCTGCGTGTGCTCCCCCTTTCTCTCTCTCCTCTCTCTCTGACGAATAAATAAAATCTTAAAAAAAAAAAAAAGAATTAGTTAAAGCGATTAAAAGTAAAGATTGTGTTTCTCAGTAGGACCAGCCACGCTTCCCGCAAAAGCTGCATGGGACTGTCCAGCCTCGTGGATATGGAACGGATCCTCTCGTCTCTCTGATCAGGAGCGTCTTCTGTGTCATAAAATAGGACAGGGGAGCATCCTTTATAACGACCGCATAGTACTGCCCGGCACGTGGAAGATCACTGTGAAAAATGAAGGTGTGGATGACACACGATGTTACATTCATCTCAGGGGTACAACACAGTGGTGAGACGGCCGCGTGCGTCGTGCTGGGCTCCCCACAAACACAACGACCACCTGTCACCAGAGGACGCAATTGACGAAACCCTGGACTATATTTCCGCTGGGACCTCCCACTCCCCTCTGGCAGCCGCTGGTTTGCCCTCTGTGTTTATGGATTTGTTTCCACTTTTGTTTGTTTTGTTCAGATTCCACACGTAAGTGAAATCCCATGGTTATTTGTCTGTCTCTGCCTTATTTCACGTAGCTTTGGACCCTCTAGGTCCATCCGTGTTGTCGCAAGTGGCAAGACCTTGTTCTTTTCTATGACCTAGTAATATTCCATTATAGATAATATATATAAATAATTTCACCATTACTTATAATAATATATTATTATTAATAAAATAGATATTATTAATGTTAATAATATAGAAATAAATTACTAGTAATTATTAATCATTGTAATTATTCGATCGTATACATATTTATAATTATATATTATTATAATCGATATTGTAATATATTAATTAATATCAATAATAAATACCGCAATAATTAATAATATTGTAATGATCAATACAAATAAATGTAAATAAGTGATACATTAATATTAATATATTGTGATAATATTATAATATGTCGCTAATAATATATAAATACATTATTAAGATTATAAATATAAACATATAATTAATAGCTAATATAATATTATATTATATGTCATTACTGTAATAAGTGGATATATTATAATTAATAAATATAATAAGTAAATATATAATAATATATAAGATATTTTATATATAATATATATTATATACAATATATAGTATATCCCAGGGTCCTGAGATCGAGTCCAGCCGTCTGGACTCTGTATTACATACAATATGTAATACATATTGTATATACAATATATATAATATATATATTATACATATACTGTATATATTACTTTATGTAATTATATGTATATATTATATACATATATAGTATATATATTGTATATATAGTATATAATATATTTTATGTATTAATATAATAAATCAATATATTATTGATATATTAATACATAATAACATTATATTTAATATATTATATATAATATATTTTATATATAGATTTACATTATAGATAGGTAGATCTATATATAATATATAGATAATTTATTATTTAAAAAATAATTAATTCCACTATATATTCATTTTTATTATTTATATATTATCTGTAATGGAATATAAATATAATAAAATGAATGAAAATATAAACAGATATAAATATTTTGTATATTCTATATTAATATACATATACCGCATCTTCTTTATCCATTCATATATCTGCATAGTATTCCATAGTGTAAATGTACAACCACTTTTTAAAAGCATTTCTCTAAAAAAAGAAAAAGAAAAAAAATCATTTCTCTAAAGTTCGAAATTCAAACTCTTTCCAGCCTGTCACAAACATAACAATGATACCATAAACTTTCTAAAAGTTAAGTGCTTATTTGCACGTATGGTTAACATCCTTATTTTTATTTGCAGAGCAAGTC
>CM053619.1:3995438-4007725 GCA_028646535.1 Procyon lotor
TTCTTCTTCTTCTTCTTCTTCTTCTCCCCCTCCTTCTCCTCCTCCTCCTCCTCCTCCTTCTTCTTTTTTTGTAACTTCTACAAGTAGAGACCACACAAGTAAAAGGACACTATATACCCTGGGTATATAGCAGAGATCTGATTCTGGAAAGCAAATCCTAGAGCAGTAAGGAACGAAAATAGTCTGTCTAACTTGGCCTTCTGCTTTGAAATTGGTGATGTGTCAATGTCCTGGGGCCTCACCTCCAAATACAACTCGAAGTCTTATAAATAAAAATACCAGCAAGAAGCAGAACTTTGACTTTCTCTTTGTGAGGTCCGCTTTGCAACACACTCCATCTGAGCCTCAGGGATCAGACCCCTCTCATCACTCTCCAGCACTGTGGAGTGTGTGAAATGTCTTCTAATGTCATGGTAGTGGAGGGGAAAGTCCCATCTTTGGAGTCGGGAGGCTTGGTTTGAATCTCAGAACTATCGCTGAGTAAACGAGTAGCCTTGGACAATTGACTTAACCTTGCAAATCTGTGCTTTGATAAAGTTGGTGTGTTAGATTATCTCACTCCTGGATCTGCTGAGGTGAACAGAGATCATGCTTACTTACTGGCTTGATGCCATGCTTGCCACCAAGTAGGATTCTGATGGTCCAGATATGCAGGTGCTTTGGTTTGGCTCCCCCTCTCTCCCCCATGATGCCCCTGAAGTCAGCAGCATTGGTTTGATGCAAGCACTTCTCAACAACTTTCCAAGCAAAACTGGGCCCTAAGACCCCGCACTTTCTCACATTACATGTCAGTGACAGGACACAGAGGCTGAGGAGTGACTTACTATGCTTGATGAAAAGTAACACTATCATAAAAACATGACTCCATTATGCTACCTGTGATGGTTAATTTTAGCATCAGCTTGACTGTCTCCTGGTGTGCACAGAAATTTGGCTATTATTTCTGGAAGTTTCCAGGACAGATTAATATTTGAGTTGGTGAACTGAGAAAGAAGACTGCCCTCCACAATGTGGGTGGGCATCAGCACAAACGGGCAGAGGAGAACTGAATTTTCTTTCTCTATTGGACTGATAAATTGGGACATCAGTCATCTCTTGTCCTTAGACTGGGATTTCCACCATCAGATCTCAAAGGTCCCCAGGCCTCTGGACATGGATGGAATTACACACCAGCTTTCCTGGGTGTCCAGCTTGCAGCCAACAGATTGTGGGACTTCTCAGCCTCCATAATCACATGAGCCCCATAATTCCTCATAATAAATATCTCTCTATCCACACCATTGGTTCAGTTTCTTTGAGCTTTTGCTATGGTTGACCTGGATTCTCTCATTCTCAGTTTTGCTTTATTTTTATAAAGATCAACCTCATGCTACGGCAAATGACTGACAAGTATTCATGTGGGTATTTTTTAGTTTGTGGTGGTGGGCAGGGTAATGCATACCCCTACCCCCAAGATGTCCATGCCTTAATCCCCAGAACCTGTGAATATGGTGTTACATGACAAAATAAACTCTGCTGATATGATTAAGGGTGCAGACCTTCAGAATAGAAGATTATCTTTCTTCTAATCACTGGGGTGAGCCCACCCTCATCAGATAAATCTTTGAAAGTGAAAAGCCTTCCTTCTTCAGTTATGGCAGAAGGTGAGGGTCAGAAAAATGCCCTGCTGGTGGCCTGGAAGGTGGAGGAGGGGCTGAGAGCCAAGGAATCCAGGCAACCTCTAGAAATCGGGGAAGGCAAGTAAATGGATTCTTTCCTACAGCCTCCAGAAAAGATGCAGCCCACCCAGTGAGGCTCATGTTGGACTTCTAACCCACAGAACTCTATGATAATAAAGCTGGGTTTTAAGTCACTCAGTTGGTGGTAATTTGTGATAGTGTGTTATAGCCAGCCCTAGAGACAGGGTGGACACTCAATCAAAATTCAGTTCAGATGTCAAAACTAATGATGTCACATGTGCCAAAAGGATAATGATGTCACATGTAATGGAGCTTTCAGGATAATTCCCAAGTGGGTCCAAAAATGACTTGAGGAAGCAGGGAAAGGGGACTGGCATGTAGAGTCTATCATGGTTATGAGGTAGGGACAGGGGGTTCCAGTGCATGGTTTGATCTTCTCATCAACACCAAGGGAGAGAGCATTCAGGCATTCTTGTCTGGGTGACCAGGTACAGGGCAGAAAAGGAATAGGGTGGGGGGAATGCTTGAACACCATCAGCAAATGTTAAGAAAAAAAAAAAAAAGAAAGAAAAAAAGAAAAGAAAAAAAAGAAAAAAAAAAAGGAATCACACTCTATTTCCTACTCACAATGAAAAAAAAAACACAACCATCCTCCTCTAGTTCCATTTAAGCACCAAGCCTTCCAGCCACCTACCCATCCACTTATCCAATGTTGTATTGTGTATCTGCCATGTGCCAACTACAGCTAGAAGTTGTGGATGTACTGAAGTCCCTGAACAAAGTTTTCCTTCTGTTGTGTTAACCATCTGGTTGGAGTGGATGTTGAATAGATTTATAATTATTAAATTATTTGTCAAGTATTGCGATTGTGGTATACGGAGAAGGCTCAGGGAAAACAAAGGAGAAAGAGATTTTTCTTCCTAGGAATTTTAGGGAAATTTTCAGTGAGAAGGTGATGATCGTACTCTTCTCGAATAACAACCAGGAGCATAACAAGAAGAGATAAGAGTTAAAGCTCTTTAGAACTCTAGGAAAAATCATGACAAAGGTGTAGAACTTGATGTTTTATCTGTGTGGCAGTAAAGTGGATTAGCTGGTGAGCTTTTTTCCATCCTCTGATCCCATGTGGGTTTGGGAGAGGTGAAGGGGACTTGGAAGAAAAAGTTGGAATTGTGGGAAAGATGACCAACCATTACTTTCATGCTGACCTCATTTAAAGATGGGAATTTTTATCCTGAAGTCATTGAATTATACCTAGTCTAATGCACATGAAGGAAAACATGTGATGCCTATAACACGAACAAGCCTGGGAAGACATAGTTTTAGGAAAAGGAAACTAATTAGTAATGAACGTTTCTAGCATAGACTACAGTTTTGTTTTGTTTTCCCCAATGATGGTCCAAGGAAATCATGCACAGAGTATTATAGGATTGCTTGCTGAAGGGAATGTGTGATCTGGAGGACTGGCAAAGGAATCAAGCTGATCATCATGATTCAAAATGTGTCTTGTCCCCTTTGGGTCCTCCTCTTTGTGACATCCTAGAACACCCTAGGACATGGCTAGTCTTTGAAGACCTTTCCTTCCCCTGCCCAGAGGTCTGGTAGCCCAAGGAGTAGCTTT
Source organism: Procyon lotor (assembly GCA_028646535.1). Lineage (NCBI taxonomy): Eukaryota > Metazoa > Chordata > Mammalia > Carnivora > Procyonidae > Procyon > Procyon lotor. The sequence continues at coordinate 3,998,739 of CM053619.1, forward strand.
CCCCCTCATGTGGGTGTCAGCTGGGGGAGCCTGGATTTTTATAAGAATTCCAACATGAATGACCAAGTTCTATTGGAGAGAGACACGAGCCTTCTCCCACTCCTACCCCCTGCCTGGTGCTGCATACTTGCTTCCCTCTCTCTGTTTCGTATTGTAGACTTGAGAGGTTCTTTTCATATATATAACAAGTTCCTGCTTTGAACTTAAAAGTAAACATTCTGAAAGAGGAAAAAATGTATGGTCCAATCTAACTTGAAATGCTCAAAGATGATTAGTATTAGACTGTAAAGTACCTCTGCCTTATCTCTCAGAGGCAGCTGCTAGGAGCATTTTGAGGGATCAGGCTGGTTGTTGTGGTGTGATGTTTTTAAAACAAAACATAAGCCCAAAATGATCTGTGGATAGACTCTCCACAAAATCTCCTTTGTCAAAAGCTCAGTCATTCTAATTTCTCCACCCCCCCATCATTTGGCCTAATCCCAATTCATGGAAGCCAATGAGGGAATAAAATGAGTTCCAGTCACAGTCTGCCCATTTCCCTCTTCCTCCTCTCTATATTTCTGCTTTTTTCTTTCCTAAACTTGCCTGGCTACATCTAAGGCTTTCCCAATTGAGGAAACAAATTATTTGGGTCATACAGGCCACTACTGTCATTTGTAAGCCAAAAAAAAAAAAAATGCTTCTTGGCATTTTGAAAACTGATTTATTAATACACACACGGGGGGCTCACATGTCAGCAACTGCAAATTATGGATAACGGATTTGCATCTTCTGTAACCTCATGGCATCATTCAATGGGACTCTATAAGCTAAAAAAAGGCTAAATGATCAAGTGGTTTTTAAAAAATCTCTTTTTACACTAGTTGCCTACATCATACATCTTTCATCAAAAAGAAAGAAGAGAACAAAAAATATGTTTCTCTTAATTCACTGAAAAGTTTAGCTCTAAAGCATTAAAAGATTTTAAACCCATGAATTATTATATGTACGATGCATGAATCAACTACAGAAAGAATAGGAAATGAATAACTGCTTCACATCAATCTCCAGTGAAACTATGTACAGGGAAATGAATTTGGGATTCAATCAAATAAGGAGCTAGCATTAAGGTCCTCCTGAACACATGATTCTGAAAATACTTATAGAATGCTAAAAGGGAGAGATAATTTATATCTATCTTCAGTGAATGTGCACTCTTGGGGAGACATCAAAAGTTGTGTATCGATCTATTCCCCAAAGAGGCCAAGGATCAAAGGATCATTAATCAGTAAATAAAACACAGATAATAGGGGTCACTAATTGAGGGCTGTGGGGGTATTACTGCAGTGTTGGAGAGGTTTGTGAGGATTTCAACAAAAAGATGGAATTTCTTTTTTTTTTTTTTTGTAATTTGAAATGTAATGGGAATCCTAGCAGGTGGGAAAGGCAAAGAGGACATCTCAGAAGAGAGGGACTGATAAGGTGTGCAGAAGGATGTTTTTAAGGGGCTCAGGGGCCAAAGAGGAGAACTGCTTTGAATTTATATAAGTATATGATCTTTTTTGTTTGGTTTTCTTTCACTCACCATTGTATCTGTGAGGTTCATCTATATTGTTACCTATAAGAAGTTCAAAAACAAGCAAAATTAATTTATGGTGTGAAAGGTCAAAATGATTATCAGGGAGGTTTGGAATTTAGAGAATTCAAGAAGAGACGTGGTTCAAAAGAACTTCAAAACATCAAATACCTAAGAAATGCCCAGAGGAAGATATTTAAGACTTCTACATTGACGATGACACATAATAACTGACAGTAATTGGAAAGAAATACTATGTTCATGGACTGGAAGATTCAGTGTTGTTACTCTGTCTTGTTTTCCTGAAACCAATCTCTATATTCAATGCAATCCCCACCCAAATCCCACAGATCTTATTTTTGTGGACGTTGATTCTAAAATTGATGCAGAAATGCAAAGGGCTAAGAACAGCCAAGGTCAGAAAACAGAACAGATCATTAAGCATTATAAAAGCTATGGTAATTAAGTTATTAAGACTATGGTTTGCTAATATAAGAATAGGCACGTTGATCAATGAAATGGAATGGACAGTTCAGAAACAGATTCACATGATTGTAAGTCATCTAACTGATAATAAAGTTGCCACTTACATTACTGGTGACAGTGTAGGTTGGGCCACTCACCTTGGAGAATAGTTTGATAGTACCTAATAAAATTAAACGTATAAATACTCACTTACCTCTCATGTCCATATGTAGGTAAACCAATAGAAAGATGTACATGTGTGCATCAAAATCCACGTTCAAGAGTGTAGAACATGACATCACTGTTTATTATAGTCCCCAATTGGAAACACCCCACATACCTAGAAACATTTAAGGAGATAATAAATGATAGTTCATTTCTACCATGGAACACTGTATAACAATTGTCTCAGTGTATTTAGGCTGCTCTAGCAAAATACTACAGACTGCTAGCTTATAGACAGAACTGGTTTGGGAGGCTGGGAATTCCAGGGTCATGGTACTAGAAGATTTGGTCTTTGGTGAGGGTTCACTTCCCAGCTGTCTATCTTTTCACCGTAACCCCACATGGTGGGAGGGACAAGGGGGCCACTTAAAGGCACTAATCCCATTCACAGGGACTCCACCCTTCTGACCTTGTCACCTCCCAAAGGACCCACCTCCTAATTCCATCACATTGGACATTAGGATTTCAACATACGAATTTTGGGGACACAAACATTGTGCAGCAAGTTTCCATAAGCCTTTTCGGTACAGGGCCAGATAGTAAACATTTTAGACTTTACTGGCCATATTGTATCTGTTGCAAATACTTACATGCCTTTGGTAGTACGAAAGTGGCCACAGACAACCCAAAAATGAATGAGCACAGCCTTGTTTCTAGAACTTTATGAATACTGAAATACGCATTTCATATAATTTCCATATCACAAAATATTATTCTTTTAGAAATCTTTTCCAACCATTCAAAATGCAAAAATTATTCTTTGCTCACGGGCTGGACAAAAACATTTACTCTCCTTGAGAGAGAAAGGAAGGGAAATATGGATAAGCTTCACGGATATCATCGTGAGTCAATGAAAGACTGACCAAAATGAGCATATATGTTATGATTCCACTTATATAAAGTTCAAAAACATGCAAAATTAATTTATGGGGATCAAAATCATGATCATCAGAGAGGAATAATCAGGCAGGTTTCTCAACTTTAGTAGCTAAGGTTCTCTTTTGTGATCTGGGTGGTAGCTAGTCAGGTACGTTCACTTTTTAAAAACTCATCTATTTGTACCATATGTTTGTTAGATTTCTAAAGAACAGTTTTTAAGATTAGTAGTCCAGGATTAAGAGACAGCATCAAGCACTGGGTCAGTGCATGGATTCTGTAGACAGAGTGCTGGGTCTATATCTTAGTTCTATCATTAGCTGTGTGTGCTCGGATAAGTTGCTACCCCTCTCTGTTCCTTAGTTTTCCTGAAGTGTAAAAAAAGGGGGTAACTATGGTATTCACCTTGTGGTGCTGTCATTAGAATTATGAATTAATCCACATAAAGCCACTTGGAACAATGCTGCCCTATCCTAAGCACTCAATAAATGTTAATTAGCATTACTGTGGCCAACAACATTTTTTGCTTTGGGTCTTACACTCCAGCCTGTTAAGATGTTTATAAACTCTTGATTCTGCCCAATATTCTGTTTATTTTTAGATTACGTCTTGGGCGGGGAACACAAAGAAGTCTTTCTAACTCACATGGGGTCCAGCCTGGCTCACCAGGAACACGATTCTGGAGAAGAGCCTAGAAAGGAAGGCTCGTAGTCATAAATAATGTAAATATCCCTCATCGTATTCAGAATGGACATATTACCTGTGAAAAGTTCAGTGTCTGGAGGTGCTCGCTGAAGACTCTGAGATCTGAGATTCCAAACAAATGTATATTTCCATTCTGAACTAATAATTTTTTATAGGAAACAGAAGGGGCTTTTTGGACAGGTACATGGACAATATATTCAATTCCTTGCCTCTTCTTCTGGCGTGGGGCCCTGTATTTAGTCAGTGCCCCAGGCAGGATCCCTCGACCTCCAGGAACTTTATAAGGTGTCATTCTCCTCACCCACTTTAAGTCTTTTCCTGGGAAAAAAAAGACTGAAAATAAATAAAGACGGAAATAAACAAATACCCTCTATCCTTTAGGTTCTATAAAGGAAAACCAGACTGATAAGCACGAAGTTTCACGACTTAAAAAGAAAAAATGAAGCAAACAACTTTTTTCCCTGACTGTAAATATTTTCTGTTTGGTCGTTTAACAGATTTTATTGAGTGCTTAATATATACCGCATGAAAGGCCAATGAAATTCCACATTAAAGAAATCTTTCTGACTTTGTTCTTTATTTAAGGTGATGTTTCTTTAAAGTCTTTGACCACGGAATGTGGAAACCTTGTTCCTTTTTACCCACCACCTCCCGCCCCCCAATCGTAACCCATTCATATCACAGAACGCGCTTTGGGAAATGCTGACTTAACCATTCTTTTACTGCTGGATACTGAGGTTTTCTAGTTCTTCACTGCCATAAATAACACTGCGGTGGACATTCTGATACTCCCCAGCTTTGCACACATGTGAGATTCTCTCTTTAGGAATAAATTCCTGGGGGTGGAATGGTTGAGCCAGAGACTCTGTTTCCTTCTGCGCGCACAAAAGACCCTATGTTGGTTTTACAAAAATACTAGGTAATCACAGGCTTGTAAAGCATCAGGGTTGGAAGGGACCCTGGACAATACCATCCCAAGACCTCCTGCAGCCCCAGGCAGACCCGGGCTTGAAGCCAGGTCGGTGCTCTTCTCAGGGCTGCTCAGGGCAGGAGAGGCATCCCAGAGGGAAGTCAGGGAGGCAACCCTGGTACCCGTGTGTGCATCTGCTGCCTCAGGCCCCTCTCCTTTCCTGTCTAACGGGCTTTCTCTTTAAAGCCAGCGTGTCATATTTACGAACCACAGGGCGTTGACCAAGAATCAAATGGCATAAGAACTGAGATCCAATGTGGCACCCAATCTTCCCCTTAAAGGACCGCCAAGAACTCAAAGTGCCCCAAGGCACCTGTGTGAGCGCGTACGCGCATGTGCAGGGCACACTCATGCGGGCATTGCTTTGGGGAGCTTAGGATGGAGGGGGGGGTGCACACATGATACCACGTGATCACTGATTTCCCTGCAGCGCGGCTCTGACCCCGCGGCTTAGATCACCTTCAGAAAGGACGAGGCTGGCAGTCTTGTGAATGATTTCCCACACTTGCCCATCGCTTGCCTCCAACTGGCCTCTGGGGAGTGGATGTGTTCTCAGGATTCTTGGGAGGAGGCAGCGAGCAGCTCAGGTCGCTCACCTGAGCAGCCTAGGGCATGGGACAGAACCAGAGCCCAAGGAGACCCAGGGTAGATTCAGAAGCTGGAGCACCTACCAGCTGGGCCCTGCACGGGGACCCATGCATTCCCGGGGTCTCTCTGGGGTCCCCATCCGTCGCAGGTTTGATTTGAGCAACAGCCGGGATTTTTAGCCTGTAAATTGAAAGCCCGGGAGACCTCCGGCAGGTACTTGGTGCCACAAGCCTCAGTTTTCCCATCTCTAAAATAGGGACACCCCCGGAGCACCCCCTTGAACAGAAGGACGGACTTGAGGAGCCGGGTGTAGTCTGTACAGTCCCCTGGGCTCCGAGCTGCCTCACTTTGCAGGCATTGGGCCAGCAGAGCCTTTGAAGCCCTCCCCGCTCTGTTCTTGTTTTACGAGCTGTAAATCATCAACGATTCAGGCCTTGATCCTTTTAGACATCGTGGCTCACCCTTTGTGCCCCCCCCAGAGCCCTCTTTTCCTCCTTCCTAATTTATGGACTTTTATGTAAAAAGGGCCATAAGCAGACGTCTCTAAAATGATGTTCCGTTGTTTAAATCAAACTCCAGGCCAGCGGTATCACGTGGGCCAGGGATAATTCTCCCCTCATGGTGCGGGGTCCCTATCAGAGGAGATTAAGCTTGTAATATGGAATCAAGCTTGATCCTTAAGTCCTCTCCGCTGCCTCCCCACATAATTTAAAAGCAACATTGGTTTCTTCTGGGTTTGAACAAAAATCCCTTCAATCTGATCTCTTGACTTAATCATCTTCAGTTAAACGTGAAACTGGAGCGAATGACAAAAAACAAAAGCAGGTTGGTAGACCAAGAGTTCATGTGCCTTGACCTGAAACCCAGGGGGCACTTACCTCTGAGACGTCTTGATGTGTGTGAGTTCATATAGTAGTAGAGTCAGAAAAGTTTCTTGTTTCCTACTCATGTCCAGTGACTGGGGGGAAATATATGGAGAACTCCATAGATTAAAAACAAAACACTATGGAGGTAACATGTCAAAGTAGACTAGTTCCAGAGAAATGAAAGGTCTTATATCCTTCATAAATGTCTTTGCAAATGTCTTATCTGCTTTGCAAATGTCTTACATACTTTGCAAATGTCTTATGTACTTTGTAAATTAAGGAAAGATAAAATTACGTTGAATGAGAATAACACATCAGTGTATCACTTAATTCTATATTATTGCCATATAAAGAAGAATGAGGGGGAAAGAGGGAGTCTGAAAACAGGAGGAATGTTCTAGAAGTGGGGGAAGGGAGGTGTGGGGAGAAGAAGAGAGAATGAGACAGAGAACAGAGACAGAGAACCTTTATTCAGCACCTGTTGGACAGGAGGGTGGACCTGGGAAGACACATATCTAATCTAGAACGTTCTAGCCTCCCAACACAGGTGTTGGGCTTCATCGGGTGCTAGATCCTTTCCCATCGGTTATTTCGATGGCCTCTCCCTGGGAGCCCTGGGAGATGGATGAAGGAACCAGTCCATACATGGGGCAGGGTAGGGACCTGAGGTAGGCAGAGGTGGAAGGCAGAGCCCCCTGAAAGGGACGTGCTAAGTGTGAAGGTGCTGTGTGAAGAGAGTCTCCGGGCATCCTTGCCTGTCTGGTAGAAGGTGTTCAGGGCCATCAGGAGGATGTGGCATCCTTGGCCAGCATCCTTGCTAGGGTTAAGTCCCAGAGGTTTTATGTCTGCACGTACACCATCTTCCATGGCTCTGATGGTACTACAAGGGATTGCGGAGCTGCTGGAGGTTTTAGGGGGAGCTGACTGAAGAGCGTGGTGTTTTTTAGGGGTTTGTGGTGAAGCCTGGGGTGGGCCCAGGAATGTTGATTTTTTTTTTTTTTGAAATGTTGATTTTTAATCGATATCAGGTGATTCTGACATGGGCTATCCTGGGCTGAAAGTGAAGAAAGCCTCCTCCATTGAGTATCTCAAGCCCCAGCTTTTTGTTCTAGGTTCCAAGCTCTACGGAACCAGTGAAGTAATAGATGGGTCAGGGGTTATGAGGTTCTCCACACCACTGATGGTTTTAAGGCTATTTCCCCCAGATTGCTTCCTTTGTGTGTTACACGCTCTTCCGCCCCGCCCACTGACCTTGGCCCACTCTGCATGTAGCCACACTTCATCTGCATCTTCCTTAAGACCTTGCCTCTCTCTGCCCAAGGGTTTTGTCTGGCTCTGGAGTATTCTTAGTCTGTGCAGCAATTGACCAGAAGCACCAGGAGTGAATTCTAGGGAGAGTCACTGAAGCAGGGACAAATGGCTGTTGGTCGCGACATTGCTTCCTGAAGGGACAATTCTGAGGCACCTTTGACACACTCTATAATAGGTCCCCAGGAGAGTGGAGGGCTGGCTATTCCCCATGAACAGCAACACACTGGAAAAAGTACTTGTCTTTTCTTCCTTCTCAGTCATGGTCCCCATACATCCTCACAGGGCTGCCCAGAATCACATCAGACAAATGACTTGCACCCGAATCCTTGTCTCAGGCCCTACTTAGGGGCACCCAAACTAAGACATTTTTCTTTTTTTTTAAATGCTTTTTTGGGGGCACCTCTGGGTTAAAGCCTCTGCCTTCGGCTCAGGTCATGATCTCAGGGTCCTGGGATCAAGCCCCACGTCGGGCTCTCTGCTCAGCGGGGAGCCTGCTTCCCCCTCTCCTCTCTGCCTACTTGTGATCTCTCTCTCTCTGTCAAAAAAATAAATAAAATCTGTTAAAAAAAAATGCTTCTTGTATCCTTGTGTAAATTCTCAAATACAACCAAGATGTCTGCCAGGGGAAAAAAAAAAGAAAGGCACAACAGAACTTTATCAGGACTCAGAAAAAAAACAAGAAACAAAACAAAAAAAACAGTAATGGAAACAAAGGGAAATTTAATAATAGCCCGATGAGTTCTCTCTCCCCCATCCATCCGGTTCTTACAATTCAATGCACGCTTGATATCTGACAAGTCAGGAGGATTTCTCACATTTCATTATTAAAATGATTCATTGGGGCGCCTGGGTGGCTCAGTGGGTTAAAGCCTCTGCCTTCGGTTCAGGTCGTGATATCAGGGTCCTGGGATCGAGCCCTGCATCGGGCTCTCTGCTCAGCAGGGAGCCTGCTTCCCCCTCTCTCTCTGCCTGCCTCTCTGCCTACTTGTGATCTCTCTCTCTCTGTCAAATAAATAAATAAAATCTTAAAAAAAATTAAAAAAAATGATTCATTGGGGTGCCTGGGTGGCTCAGTCAGTTAAGCATCTGCCTTGGGCTCAGGTCATGATCTTGGGGTCCTGTGCTCAAGCCCCGCATTGGGCTCCTTGCTCAGCAGGGAGTCTGCTTCTCCCTCTCCCTCTGCTGCTCCCCTCAGCCCCCCTCTGCTCCTGCGCTCCCTCTCTCAAATCAATAAACAAAATAAAATAAACAATAACAAAAAAAGCTTCATTAACATCTCCTTAAACTTGATCTAGGGTCCACTATTATTTGAACCTAACACTGCCTTTGGCAATGCCCTGAGTTCCCTTGGCGCCTGTGGTGAGCAGTCTCGGGTGTTTTCTGGATCCCGAGCTCTTCGCTCTCTGCAATGGGCTGGCTCAGAACT
>CM053619.1:4007825-4067885 GCA_028646535.1 Procyon lotor
TTAAATCGTTGGAACCTTTTGCTAATACAAATTCACCCCTTGCATTCCTAGTCCTTGCATTCGTATTTACGAAGTGCGCAGAAATAAATCACCTCTGCCCCTTGCCCTCTAAGGAATTCCAGGCTCTGAATTCCGGAGATGGGGAACCCGAGGAGCCCCTTCCCAGAGGCAAGACCCAATCTTCAGGCCTCTTCCTGCCCCAGCCAGGGATGGGGGCGGGGGCTGCCGGGCCGGTGTCCCCGTTCTTGCTCTCTGGCCCCTCTCTGAGGCAATAGCTGTTCCTGGAAATCCACTCGAAGCCTCCACCAAGCTCTCCACAAGGAGTGTTTATGGCTAAGGCACTGCAGCTGGGAACCATAAGGCATGAATGAACGTGTGTCCATATTTTGGAGCCGATTTTTGTCAGGAATGTACTAAACACTTCATAAATTAAGTCCTTGGCTGTCAAGCCACCTCTGATATTAGATTAGTCATTGCTAGCCATTCTCCACACAAAGCCCAGGGGGCAGATACACCGGATGGTGCCAGAGTTTTTCTTTTTTTTCTTTTTATCCTTTTTATAATGGAAAATGTGTGCAGGAGAAGAAGTCACCCGGTCCCACACTATACAACTGCAGATGTACCGACGGACCTTCCTTCTGGCCCTCCAAGGCATCATGCGTTTGGAGTGGCTTTTAGTGGACTGTGAGAGGCTGACCCACCACTCCCGGGTGCTCTGGATTTCCCTCAGGTTTTGTGCATGTACCGGCCACTGTTTAGAGGAATGCAGGACTTACAATGATCTTAGGAGGGAGGGAGCACCATCCGGCGCCTGGTAGCCTAGAAAGTCAAGATACCTGCGAAACGTGTCCAAGGTCATAGTTACTTAGTTAGTTAGTTCCTAGCAGAGATGGATTTCACTAGGCATGCCATGCCCTAAGCCACCACTGCTTTCCCTTTGCTCTACTACCCATGTCACACCCATGGTCACAGAACTCTGTTGGTACATGTGCCGAAGATGTTGGGCTGCGGACGCTAACCTTAGTTCTTGAGTGTCTACTCATTGGCTTATTAATGCAATAAACATTTACCTGGGACCTACTGCCCTAGACAGTCATAAGCAATTATTTTTAGCAATAGTTTCACTGAGTATATTATAACATATTTCAGTATATTAAGTAATTGTATATTCCGATATATAAAGTAATTCAAAGAAGACCTTCCCTGGTTGACCAGGAGACAGGGGCAAAGAATTCTAATATCCCCTGTGTCTTGAGGTGCTCCCCCCAAGGGTCCTCCTCAAACAGGGCCCCTTTGAGACACACGGGCATCTTCAAATTAATATTCTTTCATGTATATTTAGAAGAGGTGATGGTATTTCATAAGAAGGGCAAAGAAGTGTGACAGTGGGTTTTCTTCCATTTTCTGGAACTCTGGGGTGCCAGCCACAAATGTGCATGGATCTCAGTGCACCACGGGGTGGGAAAGGACAGTAAAAGTTCAAACAAGTGTGCGGCACCGGACCATGGAATGTTTCTGTGTCATTTGAACCACATGTGGAATGAGACTAGGTCGAAGGGAAAAACAAGGGTGAGTAACTCAGGTACACTGCATTTCCCTGGAGGGAATTACTAAGAGAGGTAAGGGGATAGATACATACAGTCTATGGACAGCTGCTCTTCCAAGCCCGGACATTGAATTCCCCAGTATTCACTTTGGCCTGCAAGCGACAGGCACATAAAATAAACTAGCCTAAGCGGAAAAGGGGATTTATTGACTTTTACAAGCAGGAAGCAGTGGTTGATCTGGCCTGGGCCCCGCAAAGACCAGAGGCTCCCATGTTCTATCCACGTCCCCTCCGCCTCTCTGCTGTTTCCTCTCCCTGGACAATGCTTCCCAGTGTGCGCTGGCTGGCTAGTTTCCTGGCCTTAGGGTGGGTAAAGACCTGCACGGTCATGCACTGCTCATCTTTCCAACATCAAGATCCCCGAGACAAGAATCAGATGCTCTCGCTCGAGTCCAACAGAGAAGCCTTAGTGGGTACCTGTTTGGTTCAGATTGAGGCACACGCCCAGCTCTGAACTAATCCCTAGAGCCTGAGGTTCTCCTGATGGACCCGCCTGGGTCACACACTTGTCCCTGTGGGAGGGCATCGGGTACCATGATTTCTAGCCTGTTGGGAGCACAATCAGAAGGAAAGAAATTATCCCTCCAAGGAAAGGCGGCAGCGTCAAATATTCCTTAGAAATTACGTACAGACATTCCGTGACTTGGGTCACACAATAGGACCTCATTCTCGAATTTATCAATTCATTGATTCATTCATAAAAGCTCTGCGGACATTTACTAGGAGCCAGGCTGTGTTCTGGCAGCTCGGAGATGCCACGTTCATGCTTTGGCATCTGAATCAGGTTCCAAGCACCGCTGGCAGAAAGTACCACACGCTGGGAGGCTTGACCATCAGACATGGATCAACTCTCAGTTCTCGAGGCTACAAGTTCCAGATCAAGTGGGGCAGCAGGGCGGGTTCCTTCCGAGGGCCATGAGGGGTGAATCTGTCTCCTGCTTCTATCACACCTTCTCGTGGTTTGCTGGGCATCTTTGGTATTCCTTGGATTGTAAGAGCATCACCCCACTGTCTCCATGCACACACGGTGTCCTTCCAATGTGCATTCCTGCTCGCAAATTTCCCCTTTTTATGAGGACACCAGTTGTACTGGATTAGGGCCCAACCTAACAGCGTCATTTTAACTTCAGCACCTACATAAAGATCCTATTTCCAGTCGGGTCACATTCTGAGGCATGGGTTAGGACTTCAACATACGAATCTTGGGAGGCACAACAGAGCCCCTCCCAGCATCCTAGCAAGAGGCTAAATCAAAGCAGGTAAGGATGATGTCTTGGGAAGGCTTGTGGAGGAGGCTCGGGATCAGATTTTCTAGGCCTTGACTTCCCAGAAGAGATTCCCTCTCTGGTTATGCAAACTCCCTGTTTCCCCAGGAAAGGAACAAGATTGAATCCTGACCCAGTTATTATTTTAGTCAGCTTTTGAGCAACAATAGTGATACATTTTAAGCCTGGATGTTAGCAGTCTGAGTATGTTGGCTCTATCGGGGGCCCTCTTGCCCTCAGGTGTCCTTTTGTACCTTGTACCTTTTGTACCTTGTACCTTGAGATGGGCATTTGGATGCCAGGGTCATTCTTTTGCTGGTTTCCCAGTATGGCAAGAAGTTACCACCCCAGCTCAATCTCCGTGCATATTCTCAGCCTCTGGTGAAAGACTCCCCAAAGCCTTATTCTTCCTGAATGTTTGCTAGCTGATGGTGTAGGAAGGAAGAAAGAGCATGTCTGACTCCATATTGCTTCTATTTCCCTCGCTGCTGTGACCTGTAGGTTAGAAACTTCCGCTTAGCCCTACATGTAAACATGTTAATCATCGAAGGAATTTTGCTTACAGATGAAAATTTGCAAGAAGCTCTCTTTACCCAAAACCTACCTGACCCAAGGAGATGAAGAAATAGCCAGAGCAGGTGGTCAACATCCCAGTTCCTCGAGACTGAGGAATGATCAGAACTCGGGGGAAATGGAAATTGTGCCCCAGAGGGTTAATGAGGTTGACACTAGCACACCATTCAAAGCCCATTTTTCAGAGAACTATTTCTCCCTGATAAGCTATTGCTTCTTTTTAGACAGACCCACTAGCTGTCTCTGCAGAAGCCTGGGCTCAAGGTCAACTGGTAGGGATCCAGCCTAAGAAAAAGCAAGACCCTGCATTCCTTACCAGAGATAAGGAGCTCAAGAACCCATCCAGTTTGTACCAGCTCTTGGAGCATGTACATTGCCGTCTTGTCCTAAGGTAACTTCCTGAATTCAAGAAGAATTCAAGGGCTGGAGGATGAAGGGCTGGATATTGCCTCGTTCTGGTGTTAAGTCTCCATCCCAAAGTGAACATGGGTGTATATTACATATGTGTCTGCTGGATGAGCATGTTCCATCTTTCCTCATGAATGAGTTTCCCTGCCCTTTTCATCAATATGCATCTAATCTACCCCAAATTTCTCCTTTAAAAATTCTGTTCTTGGGTGCCTGGGTGGCTCAGTCAGTTGGGCGACTGCCTTCAGCTCAGGTCATGATCTCAGGGTCCTGGGATCGGGTCCCGCGTCAGGCTCCCTGCTCGGCGGGGAGCCTGCTTCTCCCTCTCCCTCTGCCTGCTGCTCTGCCTACTTCTGCTTTGTCTACTTCTCTCTTTCTCTCTGTCAAATAGACAAATAAAATCTTTAAAAACAAAATGGAAATCCTGTTTCTTAACCCAGAACCTTGGAGATACTCTTGGGATATCAGTCAGCCATCTCCCCTCCTGAATAAAGCAACCTTTCCTTTCCAACCGACACTGGTCTCCTCTCTCAAATACTGGCTTTCAAGTGGTGAGCAGCTGAACTTGGATTTTGGTCATCATTAACTTCTTCAGCTCAGACTATCAGCTCAGCTCATGGCTATCTTACCAGGACGAGATCAAGCATCTTCTTTCCTGTTGGATCATCAAAAACCAATAACCCTGGTAACCTGTTCCAAATATGCTGAAGAAGGTTGGAGGTGACATGTACTAGTTCATCCTGGCTCACCAAGGCTGGCTACCCATGTGTCTTTCCAATCCACCTCCCAAGAAGTCGCACTGGGAGCCTGAAATTGGCCGTGACAGGACTGTTTACATCGTGGAATCAGCCAGTGTTACAAATCAAGGTTCTCCACCACCCACTACCTCTCCCAGAGCTGGATGCTTAACCCATGACCTAATTGCCTGGCGTCGATTTCTGTTTTATCTGGGACACCTCAGATTACAAGAAACAGATACCTGTTTAGGGGTGCCTTGCTGGCTCAGTGGGTTAAAGCCTCTGCCTTCGGCTCAGGTCATGATCTCAGGGTCCTGGGATCGAGCCCCGCATCGGGCTCTCTGCTCAGCAGGGAGCCTGCTTTCCCCTCTCTCTCTGCCTGCCTCTCTGCCTACTTGTGATCTCTCTCTGTCAAATCAATAAATAAAATCTTTAAAAAAAAAACCTGATACCTGTTTAAATCAGTTCACATGAAAGGGAGTTTGATTATAAGGGTGCAGAACTCAGAAATACCTACAACCTTAGCATGTGTAGCTTTCGGGAACCATGCTGTGAGTTCATGGACCTTCACCTTGGTGTGCAGCCATCAGCCTGTGCGGCTAGTAGTATCCCCTATCTCTGTATCTCTCAGTTCAAATTCTTGAGCAAGTGAGCTTGGTCCATGGACAATCCATTGTGTCCATGGACAATTCACCTCCCCAGTCACCTCTTTATGGATAACAACAGCTACAGCACTTTGCTGGCGTAGAGTAATAAATGGTTACTTCCGAAGAGTCTGCAGATTCCAGCCTCTCTGGGTTGGGCATAGCTTGCAGTGCTGCTGGTCTCATCTGGGTTCATGAGTGGTTCATGGCTCAGCTGAAGGCTCTCTTCTAGGCTGGCTAGGTGGAGGTACCTTGGCTAGAGTGGCTCTACTGTACATGCTTCACCTCTTCCAGGTATGAACAGGCTAGCCCGGCATGTCCTTCCTACAATATTGTAAGAAGTGCAAAAGTGAGCAAAACCAACCACGCGAGACCTTCTCAAGATGCTGTTATAGAGGATCTGCTAACATTGCAATGGATAAAGCGAGTTACATAGCTGAGCTTAGAGGGGTAGAATTACGCCTTGCACCCAGTGTCAGGGCGCTGCAAAGTTACATGGCAGAGGATGTGACTACAAGAAGGGTGAATGATGGGGCCATTAATGAATCAAGGACATCTGCAAACACAGGTCAGGTTTTGTTTCTAGAGAACTGTGTGGACACTTTTTCAGTTAACTTAATTACGCTGATAATTGACGCCAGCGTAATTCTTATTCCTGTGATAAACGATACAGACACCAAGCAAAAGTAACCTGCTTGCTCTAGGAATATCTGCTCCTTCAAGGAAGCACTGAGAAGCAACCCTACCGTGTACATACAGACTTATCCATAGTGACGGTTTGCTCATCAAGACTTGCTTCAAATCCCTCCCTTTGCTGTGCCTACCAATCTAAGGCTCTGCTCAATACCAACCTGTTCTCTGCCTTGTAAATCTCCTTAAAATCACTTCATCCAGTCCCTAAAACCCAGGAAATATCCTCCCCTCATTTACTACTGGGACTCTGCCCCGGATCTAATAAACTAGCTTTGCTTAATCAATGGACTAAGCCAGTTCTGTAGGTGCCTAAAAGCAGGGCATAAATCTCCCTTTGAAGAAGGTATCTCTCTCCACTCCCAACCCCTGGCCCCATATCAGAAAAGAGCAGATCTTAGCATTAAAGATGTGGAGTTAACATTAGAATGAGTGTTAATAGACCTTACTAGAATAAGCCTTATAATCCATTAGATTCCTGTATATTTTCTAGCCCCTTCCCTATAATTTATCATCACTTGGATAAATCATCATCACTTGGATAAATCATCTTGGTTTCAGCTCAGGTCATGATCTCATGGGTCATGAGATCGAGCCTGTGTCAGGCACACTCAGCAGGGAGTCTGTTGAAGGTTCTCTCCCTCTGCCTCTCAAATAAATAAAAATTTTTAAGGGTATATGAGCCCCTGAATCCAACCACTTCACTGAATTTCATCTGTTTTTCTGTGAACTCCCATGCATGGAAATATATAAATAAATGTGTGCTTTTTTTTTTTTTCCTGTTAGCCTGACTTTGGTTAGTGTCTCAGGACCTCCGGGACTACATTTAATGGGGCGTCTGGATGGCTTGGTTGGCTAAGCATCTAACTCTTGATCTTGACTTGAGTCTTGATCTCACAGTCACTAGTTCCAGCCCCATATTGGGCTCCATGCTGGGTGGGGAGCCTACTTTAAAAAAAAAAAAAAAAAAAAAAAGGTAGAGAACTCTTCCTATGTCATTTGATCCAGATTGCCTTCGGCTCCAAATGATCCGTATATCAAAGTGGTATCTTTTGGGGTGGCATATATTTTCTGATCTGGCTTATTATCAGTTCTAACCAGGGTATAAGTATCAATGAAATAATTCCAAATGTTGGCATGTCTTCCAAAGAAAACAGTAACACTATGCAGACAAGGTGGAGAGGAAAAATAAAGGGCGTATTTTGGAAGGGCTGGTCGGAGAGGGTCTGTCTGAGAAGGTGACATTTTGTCTGACACCCAAAAGAGGAAAAAGAACTCATCGTGAGCCCTGGAGGAAGTCAGACCACTCACTATCTCTAGCAAAGCCAAGCAATAACACTTGACTCAAATCCAAATCTGAATGATAACTGACAGCTTCCCTACTGTTCGCCCCCATCTTCCAGTTTAAGACTAATCAGAGAAAGCCGTACCTGAAACCTTAACCCATCACGAGGGATGCCCCACCTGCAATGAGCCCAACTACAGCTTCATCATGCCAATAGGCACCCCTGAAGCCCCCCCTTTTCCCCACTGTAGCTCCCTCCCACCCTTCTGCCTGCCTTTGAGTCTCTGTCAAAACACAGGTGATGGTGGCTGAACCCCCCGCCCCCAACCCTGCAAGAGTGAGCTCTGAATCATTATCCTCTGTTTCTTCTCTGATTGTTCTTCATTTATTTCCACAGGTGGGAAAGAGAGTTGAAGAATTAAGGAACTGGATGCCGGGAAAGGGCTGGAAGACAGTGGGAAGGGACACAGCTGGAGAGAGTGGAGGAATGGGAGCTGGAAAAGGCAGGGGCACTGTAAAGGGCTGACATATTACACTAAGTGAATGGGAAGCCACTGCAGAATTTTAAACAGATGGAGGGTTCCAATTTGATTTATATTTTAAGATCACTCCCGCTCTTGTGTGGAGCAGGGATGCAGAGGGAAAAGAGTGGAAAAGAAAGAGAGGGAGGACAGGAGGAGGGAGGGAGGAGCTCATCTCGACAGCCGTAATGTTTCCTCTTTCCTCCAGCTGGAAAAAGCACACCAGGATGCACCAGTATTTATCTGGGCGTGCCTTGGGGGTTTGCTCTACCTTTTGAAAAGAGTAAATGATAAACTTAGGTACTTAAATTATTTTGTAATAAATTACAGGGGTCCCATTAGCTTCTGGGTGAGGCATGTGGTGTTGGCTAGGTACTTCCGTGTTTTAATCAGCGTCTTCAGGAAACAGCACTGGGGGTTCCGAGAAGGGATGGTTCTCAGGCTCGGTGAACACCAGCAGGAGTTACTTCGGTGGGCAGGCCTTTTGGGACTTGGATTCCCGCTTGGATGGAAATCCAGCCCTGGAGGTGTTTGTAACACTCAGAGGCCATATAAATCCCCTGTCCTTCTGGCTTCTGAGACAGCGTCCCACAGTCCCCTAGCCCTGATGTAGAGGTTTGTCTCCCATTTCCTAAGAGAATAACATTTTTAAGCCGTTGTCATGGGATTCTTTCAAGACAGCCTTTAAAGTACTGGAGAATAAACAACTCTTGCTTTCTGTTTTACCTGGACACTTAGCATCAAGGAGATTCTCAGTTAAGCATGAAAGGAAACTTGATTAGAAGTCTGGGATCTGGATGGGAATAGTCCTTTGAAATTTAGATCCCTCAGCCTTCGGAATGGCCCCAACCTACTTATCAGTTCTGACTTTTGTGATGCTAATAATGTTGATGACCTTTATTAACCCTTCATGTGGTGGCCAGGTGCTAAGTCCTAGGCTCCTCTCAGCCACCGTTGGGTGGAGGGAATGTTCTCACCTTCATTTTACAAATGAGGCCCTGAAGACAATGTGAAACTTCCAAGTTCACTTAGCAGAAATGGGATTCTTGCCCTGGTGTCACCCGCCCAGAGCCTTATTCTTCACCCTGACACTTGACTGCCAACTTTAGGAGGTCGTAATGGAAATGGGGAATAAGGCAATGAGGGAATAAAGATCACTTATCACGAACAAACAAGCAGCAAATATTTATTTTGCACGAGTACCTAACATTTTCTATTTGGAATATATTCACCTAGCTTACAGACTTGAATTCCGCAAAGTTATTTTCTTAGCAGAACTCACTTCTTTAATAACAACAAAACTATGGGGCTATTAAAATTCTCTTCCTGCTTGAGAATTTGATTGTAGATGAAAAATAAATGTTAAAAAAAAAGTAATCTCTACACCCAACTTGGGGCTCGAACTCACAAGCCCAAGATCAAGAGTTGCACACTCCACTGAGTGAGCCAGCCAGCACCCCGATTATAGAGAATTTTGCTGGAAATAAGTGGACTGTCAGGTGTGGCTTAGGCAAATTTTCCTTCTTTGTTCTTTATATATAGTATTAATTGATTATTGCTACCAGTTGTAGATGGGAGAAAAGAGAACAGAAATAAAACAAAGGCATTTATTGGGGTTTCAGGATTGCAACGTGGGGGTCACAGATTTGGGAAGCAACCCAAGTGAAGTGTTTTTAAAAACAAAAGGGAACACTTGTATACACTGTGGACAAGTAATTTCCATTGGCGTTGGTGGCCAAAAACACATCTTAGCTCAACAGGATTGTTTATGTGCACAAAGATTCCACAGTGAAGTAAGCATCGCTGAGAACCATCCAGAACAGGGTGGGGAGGACGTGGAGGAGGGAGCCTTGTGCACATCTCCTGTTTCAATTCTCAGAACACCGTGGACTTTTGACTTTTGTCAGTTGCAACTTGGCCATTGCACCTGGTCCCCCTCTTGGAACACGTCCTTCTTCTTTGGATTGGAATAAAGACCACCCAACACCTGGCTAAATTAATAGCCAATTGTGCATTAGATGCTCAGTTTAACTCTGTCAGCACCAATCTTGATTCCTTCAAGACAATGCAACCTTGTGGTTTTTGCCCTTCTAAGCCTTCGCTTGCTGCTCCCTTGGAGCATGCTTTCAGTTGCTGTCCCCTCTGGATCTCCTGGGTTGTGATCCCCAAGAACCCGAATAAATGCTTCTGGTCGCTTTTCAACCCAGTGGCATTCTTGGTTCACAGTCGCCAAGGAATCACTAAGCAAAAGGCCGTCAGATGTTCCTGCAGAGTTCTTGGAAAGTTCTGGGCTTGGCCTGGTTTAAAAGTGCACGGTCCCACCCAGAGAGGACGCACATCAGGTCCACCTCCCTAATGACCTCCAGGCTCCACTTAAAAACTCTGGGACATGGGGTTCTGGTTTATTTCACCTTTCACTGAGTTGAATTGATAACCGCTGGGTGTTGCCCACATCTGTAGGCTGGAAGCTACTCTTGGGGCCATCTGTAGGGTGCACTCATCAACGTGGCCCCTCCAGACACTGGGAAGGTTTGGGGAGCTTCTAGTGAAAACAGAGCTTGAAGATTTCAGTTTCTCTCTAAACATGTGAGTCCAGACTGGGCTGTAAACAGCAATTTGCTGTACTCTACGCACAGTGACCTCTGTCCTCGGATCAGGGAGTCCTTGTCACAGGGTCACATGGTCTCCTGGATTCAGTTGGTCTGGATTCACCAATTCAATTGGTGAATCAGAGAATTGATGGATTCGGAGAATTCAATTCACTGAATTCTCGTGGATTCACATGGTCTCCTTCAATTCAGTTCTCCCCAGAACCCTCCTTGGGCTCCATAAAAATCCATGTCTGGCCAGCAGCCTCCCAAGTGTTTCAGATGCTTGGACGTGCCTGAACTTGAAGTTGCAATAGTGTAAATCCAGGCTGGGGAGAACAGACTGCATCTCATCAAACCAATTCGCTGAAAGGCACATCAGTTCCTTTAAAATTCAATCCCGCTTGGAGGGAATTTGCAATTCTAACTTCCCTGCCAGGCGAGTGAGGCAGATTTTGGGTGCTTAAAGAAAAGGTAAAAACCCATTTTTCTAAAGATGCTTTGGATTACACTTAATATTTTTGACAAGGACTTTTGGTTTCTTAAGGAAAAGAGATGTTTAGGATTTTTTTTTTTTCCCCCAGGGGATAAATAGGAACTGTTTGGGCTCTGCATATGGAGTGGGGGCTGTTGGTGCCAACAGACCTGCCAAGCACAGACCTTTGTGAACCTCCCACTGCCACCCTGCCCCCCACCTCTGCCAGTTCCGGTTTCACATTTTACATGGAAATTCCCCACGTAGGGAGCTCCCTCTTCTGTCCCCTCATGGCTGCCCCACCTGCAGTGCCTGTCAACACTTTTTTTTTTTTTTAACGATTTTATTTATTTATTTGTCAGAGAGAGCGCACAAGCAGGCAGAGCGGGAGAGGGAGAAGCAGGCTCCCCGCCGAGCGAGGAGCCCAATGCGGGGCTCGATCCCAGGACTCTGGGATCATGACCGGGCAGAAAGCAGACGCGAAACCAACTGAGCCACCCAGGCGTCCCGCCTGTCAACACTCCCACAGTTCTTCCGCATCTTCTGGAAATTCATGGAAACTGGTGGTTCTCTGACGTCCTGTTCTTTGATTTATTTATTTTTCCCCCCTTTCGAGTTTTTATTTAAATTCCAGTTGGTTAATACAGAGTGTAATAGTAGTTTCAGGTGTGGAACATAGTGATTCATCACTTATATACAACACCATCACCTGCTCCCTCACCCCCCACCCCCCTCCCTTCCAGGAACCCTTTGTTCTCCATCGTTATGAGTTGGGTTTCTGGTTTGCCTCTCTAGTTTTTTCCCTCACGCTTATCCGTTTTCTTTCCTAAATTCCGCATAGAAAGGGTTACTATCCAAAGTATATAAAGAACTTAAAAACTCAACTCCCCCAAACCAAATAATCCAGTTAAAAATGGAGCAGAAGACACGAATAGACATTTTCCAAAGAAGACATCCAGGTGGCCAGCAGGCGCATGAAAAAATGCTCGACATCACTCATCCTCAGGAAAATACAAATTGAAACTACAATGAGATATTACCTCACACCTGTCAGAATGGCTAAAATTAACATCACAGGAAACAATTGTTGGTGAAGATGCAGAGGGAGGGGAACCCTCCTACACCCTTGGTGGGAATGCTAACTGGTGCAGCCACTGTGGAAAACAGCATGAAGTTTCCTTAGAAGGTTAAAACTAGAACTACCCTATGATCCAGCAATTTCACAACTAGGTACTTATCCAAAGGATACAAAAAAACAGATTTAAAGAGATACACACATCCCAGTGCTTATAGTGGCATTATAACAACAGCCAAATTATAGAAAGAACCCAAATGTTCACTGACTGAATGATATGGATAAAGAAGATCCGGTCTATATACACAATGGAATATTACTCAGCCATGAAAAGAATGAAATCTTGCCATTTGCAATAGTGTGGATGGAGCTAGAGAGTATTATGCTAAGCAAACTAAGTCATTCAGGGAAAGACGCAAATCCCCTCCTGTTCTTTTAATTGCTAGCGTCATAATGGTTCCCAAACTTCTCTATTTTGACTCTCAGGAAGGCACCATAGGACTTGGGCTAGAAATCTCCCTAGAGGGGAGAGGCATTAGGAGAGTGTGCTCAAAGCAAAGATTTACTCACAAAATCGAACGTGAAGCTGAAGGGCGAGGTCCCTGACAAGGACGTTGATGGTCTTCAATTATCTTAGAACATGTCATGTCTACACAAAGCTAACCCCGGTGGTGAAGGCCAACCAAGGAAGCAAAGACTATTCAGATCTTGCTCTTGCAAGGAAGTCAGCCACCAGCACCTGTGCTTGGCAGAGAGCCAGAGGCTGGTACAATGGGAGAGCCCTACAGTGGAACAAGGGGAAGGCTCAGGTGTACCCAATGGATACTGTTGGCCTGGGGAAGCGGGAGGTGAGCAGGGCATCCTAAGTGATTAGCTGGGGAAGCATGTTTGGCTTTCTTTCTTGGTCCTACAGTGGAAGAGGGGACAGAAACTAGGGAAGCTGTCAATCATTACTCAAGTCCTGGCCATTCGGGGCTGATTGTGACAGGAGTCATTGGCTTCCTGGATTGTTGCTAGAGCTAGTCTGACTTCCTACAAGTCCGATGTACAGCAGGCTGCCTTCCTGGGCCGGCTGCTGGAGAGGAGAGGGCTGGGTGCTAGCTTGTGGGGCAGGATTCTATTTCTATATACACTCTGGCCATTTCCATTTGTATGTTCAGTCTCTCAAGACTGTGATTTGAGAATTTTATTCATCTTGTCCTTGAGGGTAATAGAGATCCTCAAATTCACTCTTTCTTTCCTTGCTCCCTCCCCTCTTCCTCCCTTTCCTCCCCTCCCCTTTTTTTTTAAAGATTTTTTTTATTTATTTGACAGAGAGAGAGAGAGAGAGAGAGATCACAAGTAGGCAGAGAGGCAGGCAGAGAAAGGGGGAAGCAGGCTCCCCGCTGAGCAGAGAGCCCGATGCAGGGGCTCGATCCCAGGACCCTGAGATCATGACCTGAGCTGAAGGCAGAGGCTTTAACCCACTGAGCCACCTCAGTGCCCCCTCCCCTCCCTTTTTAAAAATTTGGTAAGGCCACCATTTTACACATCCCATCTACTCATCGCCTCAGCCCCTTGATGGGTAGTATTGATCTCATCTTACAGATAAAGAAATTGAGGCAAAGAGAGCATGTATGGCTTGCCCACGGTCAAGTACTAGGAGAAAGGCAGAGTGAAGATTTGAACCCAAGGCGAACTCTTGCAGAGCTTACCCCTCCCTCTACCAGTATGATGTAACTTCTAAGGGGTAGTTCTTGCACAAAGCAGATTTGCCTGTTTCTCCAGAGACCAGGTGAGTCCAATTCCCCTTTGCTGCTTGCTGACTGCACGTACCAGAGGGCAGGCCGACTCATCCACAGTTAACTGTTTCTCCTTTTTATATTTAATTTTTTAAACTACGGCAAAATATACACAACACAAAATTTACCATTTTGACCCATTTATTTTTAATTTTTATTTAAAAATTTATTTTAGGGGTGCCTGGGTGGCTCAGATGGTTAAGTGTCTGCCTTCGGCTTGGGTCATCATCGATCGGCTTGGGTCCTGGGATCGAGTCCCACGTGAGGCTCCCAGCTCAGCAAGGAGTCTGCTTCTCCCTTTCCCTCTGCCGCTCTCCCTGCTTGTGCTCTTTCTCTCTCTCAAATGAATAAATAAATAAATAAATAAAAATAAAGATTTATTTTAGAGAGAGCAGTCAGTGGGGAGGGGCAGAGGGAGAGTGAGAAAGAGTCTTAAGCAGATGACTTCAGAGCCAGTATGAGGCTGGATCTCACAAGAGCTGAAACCAAGAGTCCATGCTTAACTGAATTACCTAGGTGCTGCCACTGAACCTTCTTAAAGTGCAGTTCAGTGGTATTAAGTACACCCACAATACTGTGCAACCAGCAACACAATCTAGGCTCAGAACTTTGTCCCCATCCCAAATGGAAACCTCTCCCCATATGCAGTCACTCCCCAGGGCCCCTTCCCTGGTCTTCTGGAAGCCCCTTATCTGCTTTCTGCATCTATGGACTTGCCTCTTCTGGATATTTCATATAGATAGCATTATAAGAGCCCCTTTGTGTCTGGCTTCTTTCACTTACCAATGTCTTCAAGGCTCAAACATGTCTTAGCATCTTTAAGCACTTCACTCCTTTTTAAGGCTGTAGAGTGTTCCGTTCTTTGGATCTAGCCCATTTTGTTTATCCATGCATCCATTGGACAATTCTTTGGATCTAGCCCATTTTGTTTATCCATGCATCCATTGGACAATTTGAGTCGTTTCCACCGTTTGCTGCTCCAAATGGACACACAAGGCTCGGTCAGGACTTTTGACCACCTTTGCTCTGGGCTCTAGAGAGCTTCCTGGATAATTATCCCTGGTTCACAGACTGAGCCCAGAATTCCACCCTGGTTCAGTCCATCTTGTGGAACAGGAAGGGCCGACTTCGGAGAGACAAAGTAGAGTCGTGGAAAACACTGTGGGTGATCTCCTGGACGCTGGATGTTTTCTTCGGCTCAATGTCCTGCCTTTTCTCTGCCTCTCAAACCGCTACTCATCTTTTCTATCCAGTTCCCATGTCACTTCTGACATGTTCTAGGCAGTGATCTTTTGGGGACAAGCCACTGGAAAAAACAAAACAAAACAAAACAAAAACGAAGTACATCCTAAATACCCTCCTGGGTACCTACGAACAGGTAACTATAAGCAAGGCGTTGAGAGCTCCCAGGACCCAGGCAGCCACTTTCTCTTTCTTCCTCCATTCATTGCCAGCATAGGGTTCTTGGGTCCCATTGTGATAGCAACGAGGTCAGCCTCCAAAAATCAAAGGCACAGGGAAGACCTTATTGGGGTTACTGCTCAAACTGCACGAGACACAAAACAGACTTAAGTAAAGCTGATCCCCTTGCAAACGCGAGGTTCTGCTTATGTACAGAAAGTTCCCGCCCAGGTTCCCGCTTGGGGATCCAATATGCTAATAAGGGAAAGGGGAAAAAAAAAGCGCCTCATCCTGATTGGCTGGAGGAGCGCCGTCCTGATTGGTCAGAAGGGTCTCGCCCTGATTGGTTGAGATTGGCGTCGCTCAGGCAGCTCATTGGTGGTTTTTGGAGCCGGGTCCTGCGTTTGGGGTCTGGGTTGCTCCGGGGCTTGTCCGCATCCCGCTTCTGCTCCGGAAGGGACGCGGTTGAGCGGGAGCAGCCTCCGGAGAGCGCCCCGGGTTCCTCATCCAGAAGCGTAATTATCTTGGCTTTTCTCGTTGTCTTCTCTCGGCCAGCTCATCAGTATTTTACACTTTATGCAACTAAGCTTTATTCACGCTTTTTTGGAAATATTGGTGGAGAGAATTGCTACTGCTCCTATTTCTCCTGCATCCACCAAGTGGCCCTCAGCCGCCACTTTGGGGACGGCAGACTGTGCCGGGGACAATGGCTTAGGGAAGCCCGGGGAGCCCACTTACCAGTCTCCTGGAACCACGCGGTGGGGCAGCCAGCAAAGTCGTTAGCTCTCCCACCCAGCATTGACGTAGGGACGGCTTCTTTCCAAGCATGTGTGTTTTTATTTTATCTTTTTGCAGATTATCGACTTTTCTCATTTCTAGTTATATTCTAGTACCTTTCCTAAATTTAACTCTTAGACTTGAGAGCGTTGTTTTGTTCTTGCCCTGTGCTCTGTTTCTGGGCTACCTCTTTGCTTTTGACTACACGATTCTCCTTTTCAAGTCATATACCCTATAAAGTTTCTTTTAAAAAATATATCTAAGCTCTTTTTTTTTTTAAGGGAATATGTTTTAAGAAAAAATATTGAGAAATGATAGATTATCTAGGCAGGAATGTAGTGCTTGGGGTATCTGAGTGTCATGGGAATGGAGCAGAAATCTTGAAGTTGGCACAGAGAATGAAATTAGGCAAACACAGGCTTCCAGAATTTACCTCTGTCTTTCACCTCCTCCACACCCCCTCAGTTTTTTTTGGAAACTCTGTGTGTCCTTAAAGGTCAAGATGGAATTCACCTGTATCTGAAACCCCAGAGCAGATGTGTTCCCTCTCTCTCAACTTCTTCAGCCGTAATGTTTGTCCCCGTCGTTCTCATTGGGTTCTTAGCGCTGGGATCCTGTTGGGCTAGTTGTTTCTCTGTGGTTAAGTCCTCCCTTCCCAATAAGACCTGGAACTCTCTAATAGTTCATCCCCACCATTCTGCAGCCAGCGGTGTGTGGTGCCGCTTAGGGACAGGAGGGGACCAGAGCAACTTTCTCATCCTCTTCAAGGTTCTCTGCTACAAATGGGGATAATAAGACTTCCACTTCGTTATTGCTAGGATCGAGGGAGATAATGCTGTCAGGCCCCTGGCACGTGGGAAGCAGCCGATAAATGCTGGGTGATACTATGCATATTACCATGCGGGACCACGGCAATGGACACAGCTCTGTTCTAGATCCTGAAATGTTGGTCTTAAATAAAGAAAAGGAAAAGCTAAGTGCTTTTAGGGACCAGTTTGCGAAAGAGACGGCAAAGCGGCGTGTCTCTCAGAGGGCACAGCCTTCGCAGAATATGCGCAGGAACTTATCAGCTCACACACATACATACACACACAGGACACTTTTAGAAGGACCTAGTTGCATATTAAAACCTAGGGGGTGTCTGAGTTCCTCAGCACTGAGTGTGCTATTGTGGACATAGACACAGCAACAAGCGCCCCTGTAAGGAAACAAAATGTGTCCTTTCTCTGGGTTGAAATTCCCCAACTCCAGTTTTAAAGGGATCTCACTTTATTGTTATTTTCTTTAACAGAAGACTTTGAGGTGTGAATCGAAAGCTGTTATTCTCCCTGGAGTCTGACTGCCGGATTACCGGACCACGGCCGGTACCCTGAAATGAATGGGCACATTATGCCTTCCGTTAAAGGTTGTGGCTCTTAATTAAAAACGTGATCGTGGGTCTTTATGGAGACATTGTTTAGGTTTTCCTTAGCTGTTAACACATAATAAATCATTTTAAAAGGACCTTTCCCCCCATCGCTTCATGGTCAGTGTATTTTTAAAAAGCAATTCAAAAATAAAACTGGGATTAAATTTAGTGTTTGACAAGGTGCTAAGGGGCTCACCACCTCGGCTAGGCTAAGACAAGAAGGCTTTACTTGATCTGCTACTGACCTTATTGTCTTAACCAACTCCCAACCTGGCTTCCCTGGTTCAAATGGCAGGGTGACTTTGGTGTCAAAAGTTTAACTTGTGGGGACCAGGAAAAATTGCAGACAAGCTTCCCTTTATTGTCTTGTAATCGCACAACACGTAGCTCTGCTGAGAAGAAAAGCTTGCTTCTTTTCTGAACTCTCCAGTGATGCGATAAAGCGAGGGACGGTGTGGGTCGCGTGCAGGAGCACGTGAATATTCCGTAAATACCAAAGACCTGGGCTTCATTTCTTCTTCCTCATGTGGGTTCCTTGCCAGTGGAGTAAATGGCTTGAGACCTTGGCTTCCAGTCCACCAGGGGGTTGTGTGC
Organism: Procyon lotor; assembly: GCA_028646535.1. NCBI lineage: Eukaryota > Metazoa > Chordata > Mammalia > Carnivora > Procyonidae > Procyon > Procyon lotor. The sequence continues at coordinate 4,025,654 of CM053619.1, forward strand.
TTACTGAGACAGGAACCACCATGAGTCGGAGTAATTTATTGGGTTGTTTCTGGGGCCTTTCAGTTGGATGGTACAGTGGTGACAAGGCGGAAAGACAAGCCAGGAGTTGATGTGGGACCTTAGTGGTGCAGTGGACCCTTTGGGGATGCCTGTGGACTGGAGGAAAACGGTTCTTCATAGGGACTTGATGAGACGACAAATGTCAAAGTGTTTTGTGAACTTCCGGTCACTGGACAAAGGAAAGAGGTTTGTCATTAGGATGATGATTCTGACCCAGTTGTGTGTGTGTGTGTGTGTGTGTGTGTGTGTGTGTGTTTTAAGATTTTATTTATTTACCAGAGAGTGAGTACACAGGCAGGGGGAGCAGAAGGCAGAGGCAGAGGGAGAAGCAGACTCCCACTGAGCAGGGAGCCTGATGCGGGGACTCCATCCCAGGACCCTGGGATCATGACCTGAGCCGAAGGCAGATGCTTTAACCCACTGAGCCACTCAGGTGTTCCGAATCTGACCCAGCTTTATCAGTTTTTTTAAAAAAGATTTTATTTATATATTTGACAGAGAGAGACACACAGAGAGAGGGAACACAAGCAGGAGGCGTGGGAGAGGGGAGAAGCAGGCTTTCAGCCAAGCAGGGAGACCGAGCCTGATGCGGGGCTTGATCCCAGGACTCTGGGACCATGACCTGAGCCCAAGGCAGACGCTTAATGACTGGGCCACCGAGGCGCCCCTAATTTTGGCATCTTGTGTTCCCTTATCTCATAAAATGTTCAGGTGGAGTAAAGCATTGTCTTGTTTGTTGCCAGCCAAGAAGCTTGCTATTCACAAATATTTTCCTTGATTTGAGGTGCCCCTCGGGGCTGGGGCTCAGCCTCAGAGCCTCCAAGTTGCAGTGCCCCTGGGAAGCCAGTAGAGGGCAGGCTGCCTCTCTCCTCTCCATACCTGAGACACCAGTGGCCTCTGGGTTTCTCCTGCCCGTCCTGGCTGTGACCTTCACTCTTGTGTGCCATGGAGACCACACACGCGGCGGGCAGTGGTTTTTCCTTGTGTTTACTGAAAGGAAAGGGAATTTAGAAGGAATTCTGCAGAAGCTCCGAAATGCCAGACTTCTTATTGCTGGTTATAGTTCATTCCAAAGTTTATCCCCGATTCAACCTGTGGTCCCTCCCCACTCTGTCCCACCCCCTGTGGGCAGCAGCTTTCACCTGACTTTGCCCTCCTTGTGTGTGCTCGCCTGCTTCCCTTGCTCTCATTTTCCATCCTGCGTCTTGCGGCCCCCCCGTGAACCCCCCAAAATTCTTTTTTTTTTAAAGATTTTATTTATTTATTTGACAGAGAGAGAGATCACAAGTAGGCAGAGAGGCAGGCGATGGGGGGGGTGGGGAACAGGCTCCCCACTGAGCAGAGAGCCCGATGTGGAGCTTGATCCCAGGACCCTGAGATCATGACCCGAGCCGAAGGCAGAGGCTTTAATCCACTGAGCTACCCAGGTGCCCCCCCCCCCAATTCTCTTTTTGAATCTCAAGCAGATTTGCCCTATTCTCCCCACGTCCCAGAAGAGGTTTTTGGGCTGGTGTCCCTTCTTTCACAAATTTGGACCAAGAGAGTGACTTTCACCCAGTCTATGAAGGATACCAGCAAAACTCATGATTTCAGCATTTACCTTGGGATGTTCAGTGCCATGGCCTCCCTTTCCACTCTGGGGAAAGGACGTGCTTTATCTCCTCCCTGTCAGCTTGCTGCCTTTGAAGAACAGGGTCTCCTATTAAGTGGGTCTTTAAGGTTGTCCTTGAGCAATGGTCCTCAGGGTGGAGCTTGGAGTCCACTGTGGGTGACGGTGACGGTGATTGAGTGTATTGCCTCTAGAGGTGGCTCATTTCATCTTGGAAGGGCAGTTGGCCTCTCCTACAGCCTCAGTCCAGGGCTGTAGGCCTTCGCCTTGGAAACATGTAAAGTGAACCCCGTTATGTTCCTGAAGGATTGTCCTTAGGTTACCTGAAGACAGTGATCATGTCTTGGAGTCTTATCTTTTCCAGGTTAAAAAAAAAAATCTCCCCATTACTTTCAACTGTTCCTTCCTTGGAGGTGTCTCATAGCCCTGGCTGTATGCCTCGGAGTGATAAGAACACTACCTAACTTCCTTTTAAAAAATTTTATTTATTTATTTGAGAGAGAGAGAAAGAGGGAACAAACCTGGTGGGGAGGTAGAGGCAGAGGCAGAAGCAGACTCCCCACTCAGTGAGAAGCCCGATGTGGGGCTCGATCCCAGGACTCTGGGATCATGACCTGAGCTGAAGTCAAATGCTTACCCAGCTGAGCCACCCAGGCACCCCTAGAACACAACCTAACTTCTAGTGAGTGCTTACTATGTGCCAGTACTAAGTACTCCATAAGTATTACAATTATAGTACTATTCCTGGTATTATACACTTTTATACAGTTGACCTTTTTTTTTTTTTTTTTATACAGTTGACCTTGAACAGCTTGGGTTTGAACTATATTTGTCATTTTTTTTTTTTAAATAAGGATGGGCTTTTATTTTGATCCAGTACCGTAAATGTATTTTCTCTTCCTTACGATTTTCTCTCTCTCTCTTTTTAAAGATTTTATTTATTTATTTGACAGAGAGAGATCACAAGCAGGCAGAGAGGCAGACAGAGAGAGAGGGGGAAGCAGGCTCCCCGCCGAGCAGAGAGCCCGATGCGGAGCTCGATCCCAGGACCCTGAGATCATGACCTGAGCCGAAGGTAGAGGCTTTAACCCACTGAGCCACCCAGGTGCCCCATCTTCTTTATGATTTTCTTAATATTTTCTTTTCTCTCGTTGACTTTGCTGTGAGAACACAGTATATAATACATACACAGAATCTGTGTTAATCAACTGTTATCGGTAAGGCTTCTGGTCAACAGTAGCTAAGAGCAGTTAAATTTTGGGGGAGTCCAGGGGCACCTGGGTGGCTCAGTAATTAAGCGTCTGCCTTCGGTCCAGGTCATGATCCCGGGGTTCTGGGATCGAGCCCCGCATCAGGCTCTCTACTCAGCGGGAGGCCTGCTTCTCCCGCTGCCATTCCCTCTGCTTGTGTTCCCTCTCTTGCTGTGTTTCTCTCTGTCAAATAAATAAAATCTTTAAAAAAAAAAAATTGGGGGGGAGTCCAAAGTTGTAAGTGGGTTTGCAGCTGCATAGAAAAGGGGAGTCCGTGCCTCCAACCCTCATGTTGTCAAAAACTCCACTGTACTACCATCTGATAAGTGCTCAGTCGAGAGAAGTAGGAAGCATACAGTATAAAAGGCAAAATAAAATCTTTTTCCTCAGTCCTCCAGTCCCATCCTGCAGAGGCACCTACAGTGATTACAGGTGTGTCTTTTCCAATATTTTCTATGTATTACAAGTATCCACTTGCAAACATCATCCTGCCCTCCACAAATGAGGGTACACTAATGAGTACAGCTCTGTCCTAATGTTTTTCCATGTAATGATAACCCTGGGACACCGTTCCAACCTTTGCATCTCCCCGAAAGCAGACATTTTTCCCCATTTGAAACCAATTTTTGTTACATGTGCACACAACATGATTTCTCATAAATGCATGGGTATGTCATCCACGCTATTGTTTTTTTAATAGAAATAGTTGATAAAGCCAAAAGAAGAAATGCAATGCATGTAAGTGTATATCTGTAATTATATATATGATAATAAAATGAATACTTGTGACTCCACCTCTCAAGGTCAGAAGCAGGACAAGCGCAATGGTGTTGGAGCCCCATACGTGTTCTTTCCATTCTCCCTCCACTTCTCCAGGGCTCTCGACTTTCTCTCATTCCCTTGGTTTTCTTCATGGTTTTCGTATGTATGTGTTCGTCTCCCAGATAATATATTACTTGTTTTACCTGCTTTTATCAACTTGAAAATGATACCCTGTTGGGTGCGTTCTGCAGTTTGCTCTTTTATTCAGTCCTGTGTTTCTGATATTCGTGTCGATGTTCTTCGCCATACTTATATTTCTGCTCTTACACCAGACTCGTGTCACAACGCGGCAATGTCTCGACCCGCGTGGCGTTGTTTTCAGTTGCCTGCTGTGGCAAACAGTGCCGTCAATATTGTATATGTCTCCTGTATTCTTAAAAAATGGTTGCGTTGTGGGACACCTGGGTGGCTCAGTCGGTTAAGCATCTGCCTTCGGCTCAGGTCATGATCCCCGGGTCCTGAGATCGGGCCCCATGCTGGACTCCTGCTTGTTGGAGAGTCTGCGTCTCTCTCTCTCTCTCTCTGCCTCTGTTCCCCTGCCCCTGCTCATGCTCTCTCTCTCTGTCAAATAAATAAAATCTTTAAAAATGGTTGTATTGTTTGGTTGAGCAGTATTCCTTTATTAACAAGTGTGCATGCGCGTGTGTGTGTGTTTGTGTGTCTCCTTCTGGGTGTTATCTCTATACAGAGAGAGAGAGAGTCTATCTATGCTACCAATTCTGGATGAATCTGTTGTAATTGCTGCTGGTTGTCTTTCTGCTGGGCAGGTGAGAATTCTTGCCATTTTCTCCCCACCAACCCTGTCCCCTAAGCTTGGTGTATTTCTATCACCAACCACATCTTTCAGTAACACCTGCAGATTCAGACTTTGTCCTTCCATTCACTTTTTTTTCCCCCTTTTGGTCTAGCAGCTATAAGCTCTCTTTATTCTGTACCTGTAATTTGTCTCCGCTCATCCTTGACGAATGTTCCTCCCAGCCTACCTCCTAAACTCTTTTCACAAAAGCTTAGGTTGGTAACATTTTGTTACGTAAGTAGGGTTGCCCTCCATGATGGCTTGAGTCGGTTCTAAGAGTTGAGAACTAATCCACAGCGTTTATCCTGTTACCCGTATGTAATGATTATTCTCTGCAGAACCAAGTAATGTGCTAGGATTACATTTCCGTTAATAAGTGTAGGATGTGCCAATCTCTATGCCCCTCAACGGACAATTGTTCTCTATGTTTAAGTTCATTTGATGTCTCCTTTTTTTTCCCCCTCTGTTCCAGTAATTTCCTTTATTATTCTCAACATATCCCCAGTCTTCGAGCTTAGGAATTATTCTATCAATTTCTCATATTCTGACTCCCCTTCTTGAGATCACTGTCCCTCTGAATTGTGATTTTAGCTTGATGCTGTCCTAGGAATTCTCTTTACTCTTCTTCTCGGTCAGATTCTTTGTAGATTCGACCTCTTTCACTCTCTTGGCTTATTTTTTTTATTTTGCAAGTAATTTCCAAAACATAAGTTGATTGGATGTAAACTTTCTGAGACCTTCGGGTCTCCGGCATTCCATTCTCTCTCCATTTTTAAGGATGAGGATCTGAGGCTCAGAGAGCTTGAGTAAATTGCCCAAGTTCCAGAGGGCATTGTTAAAAACAAGACAGCAGGTCCAAAGTGGAGTTGTATTTGGGAAGTCCCACATCACCCAACCAAGACTAACTTATGGTCTCAGTTTTTCCAGAAATGGAATCTTAAACCAGTCCATCAGGAATTGTCTGGTTAGCACTAGTTAGGTCATCTGATAGACCCTGGCCATCCCCTAAAGGGAAGTGACCTTGCACTAACCAACCCCACACTTAACTTCCTTGTTCTCACTCCCTTATGCCTAGAAAAGTCTTTCATTTTATACAACTTCTTTCTGTCTCCTACATTTATTTGGCAGAAAGAGAAATTAAGAAAACAATCCCCAAAGAGTAACATACCTAGGAATAAACTTAACCAAGGGGGCAAAAGATAAAACACTGATGAAAGAAATTGAGAATGATTCAAACACGTGGAAAGATATTCCATGCTCATGGATTGGAAGAACCAATATTGTGAAAATGTCCCTTCCACCCAAAGCAATCTACACATTTAATGCAATCCCTATCACAATACCAACAGCATTAAAAAAAAAAAAAACATGGAAAGAGTTATCATGCAGACCCAGGTAACTCAGAGTTTGCCTTCTTAATCATTCCATTCTGCATCCCAATAAATGTTCAGTAAAAGAAGATAGAATTGTAGCTAGCGTCCTTGGGCTTTCTGGAGAAATTGAGGAAGGAACATAGCCTTGAGGGATTTTCATTTGAGTAAACATCAAAGACACAGGGGAGAGGATTTCTAGTTAAATTCCCTTCTGTGGGTGATGCTCACGTGTTCAAATAGAGTTTTTTCTTGACCTTTAGAATAATTTTCCAAGCTCAAGTCTGTTTCTTTCTTTCTTTTTTTAAAGATTTTATTTATTTATTTGACAGAGAGAGAGATCACAAGCAGGCAGAGAGGCAGGCAGAGAGAGGGGGGAAGCAGGCTCCCCGCTGAGCAGAGAGCCTGATGCGGGGCTCAAACCCAGGACCCTTAGATCACGACTTGAGCCGAAGGCAGAGTCCTAACCCACTGAGCCACCCAGGTGCCCCTCAAGTCTGTTTCTTAATGTGGGTTCCTTTTTCTCTCCTCTTCCAGGTCACATAATAATCCTGGGCAGTCAACTGCCCAGATCATCAGAGAGGGCCCTCAGTCTTTTCCCCTCTGTGGTTATGGCTGGGATGGCCATCCCTTATGTCCAGGTGGTTTCTGAAGTTTGACAGCTCTGCCGATATCATGCTTCCTGGGGGCTGGGAACCTTCTTGCAGAGTCTGCTGAGATTATTCACACAGCTGTCCCTCTGTGGTCTGGCCACATCCTGCCCCCGAGGGCTGTGAGGGTCCCCACTGCTCTAGGGCTCAACCTACAAGTCTGGGGGAAACTCCCTTTCTCCTGTCTCTAAAAGTTAACCTCTGTCTCTGTTTGTCTCTATCACAAATGCCCGTCAGTAAATACATGCATAGGTGTAGATATTTACATATATGTAGAAATACAGATATATAAATACATTCCCGTATGTATAGAGAAAGAGACTGACACAAGGAAGAATGTGCTATGTGGAACATTTACGAAGATTTCTTAAAAACTGCAAAACCTAACGTTTGCACATATATATACACACACTGGCATGTAATTTCTTCTGGAAAGGGTAAGGGCGAGCCCTGGAGATGAGAACAGACCCTACCTCATCCAGAATGTTTTATTTCTATTGTTCAAAAAAACATTCTAAAGCAAAAGTGGGAAAAGACTTAACATTTATTAATTCTGGGGGCACCTGGGTGGCTGTTGTTAAGGGTCTGCCTTCAGCTCAGGTCATGATCCCAGCGTCCTGGGATCGAGCCCACATCGGGCTCCCTGCTCGGCAGGAAGCCTGCTTCTCCTGCTACCATTCCCTCTGCTTGTGTTCCCTCTCTCGCTGTGTTTCTCTCTGTCAAATAAATAAAATCTTTAAAAAAATATATTTATTAATTCTGGAGCGTGCTGAAGTCACCCCTCAGCATCCTCCCTCTGGAGGCTCCGGGATGGGGGTTGGTTTCTGAGGTCCTGCTGCTCTCCAGCAATGTGGTCTCACAGTGAAGGCCTTTGACCTCCTGGGCTCTCTGTGACCCCAGAGGCAGACTTCACCAGTGGTTTGCGTGTGATCAATGGCCTCCGTGTTTAAGAATCATCACTGCGAAGCCCCCATCTTCTTTGAGCACCCCATTGCTTTCCGGAGCCTTGTGGGGAGGGGGTGTTGGATGTAGTCTTGGCTCCCCCACCCTCAGAAATGTCTGTGGGACACTTTCAAACCAGTCAAGTGAAAAACAGGCATTGGAGCCTAATGGGTTTTGTAAAAGCTCTTCCCGAGGCCTAGTGAGACTCTTGAAAGTTCCAGAATTGTTTAATGCTATTAGTACTAGTGTGAGAAAAATGAATATCAGCTTAGGCCCTGCTTTATCCCTGAAACTATGAAACAGGAAGATTTTCTTTAAAAAAAAAAAAAAAAAAAAAGAGAGAGATTTGGGAAATCTCACCTCTAGAAAAGTCCAAAAAATGAGGGGTAGTGAAACTGCTGGGTTTTTTTTTGGATCAACTTGGGTGGACTGGTTGGTTAAGCAGAATTGAGGACAGCTTTGGGAGAAAGAAAGCTGCTCATCTCACAAACACCAAAGGGCAGCGTTAGCCAGACGTGTATCCGAGCCCCATGGTCTTCAAATTTCAAAAGCTTTACAGAGAAAGCATTATTCCAAGCCTGAAATCATTACAGAGGACTTTGGCCCACAAAGGACAAAATACTCTCAAAAATTAAATTCTGGCAATATAATTACAAATGATTTTTTGATGAAGAAAAGGGGGAAGACATCTATAAAAATCAATGTGGCTAGACTTTCTGATTAATCCCATTTTAAAAGAACATGTACAGGCGATGCAAGGAGAGGCATACCGCAAAGAAGATTTGGAAAAGACAGGCTGGTACAAATGTGGGGAAGTAGCAAAGTGCCAAGCCTTGGCCAAAAATGTCAAGAAGACGGGCGTTCTGAGATGCGACCTGATGGTGAATCCTATTGCGAGGGCCTGTGTCTAGCCCTTCCCTGGGAGAGTGGCCTAACAGAGACAATGCAGGAAAAACCAGAATGACTCAGACATTTTTAAAATATATTTTTAGTCTGTATCGTGTGTTTCTCAAATCTACAGTTGAGCAAAATCCTAAGAAGTGCAACTCTCTGCCGTAGAGTTACATGTACAATGTGAGCATTTTATTTTATTTTAAGAGTTTATTTGAGAGCGAGAGAGAAGCAGACTCTCTGCTGAGTGGGGAGCCCGATTTGGGACTCGATCCTGGGACCCTGGGATCATGACCTGAGCTGAAAAACAGACGCTTAACCGACTGAGCCACCCCGGTGCCCCAATATGAGCATTTTAATCTTTACACTTTGCGATGTTTTCCTCTTGAGGATTGTTCCCATTTTGGAAAACAAGTTCAGTGTTCTTTTCCTGTGCTCGTAAACTGCTTTATCAATGTGAGTTGACTATTCCTTGAACATTTGAAAGGATTTATTTGTAAAGCTAAGACAAGAACTTTGGTGTATAGATCTTTAACAATTTTTTTTTTTAACCGAATTTCTTCTCTATCATTAAGCTTTTTGACTTTCCTGTGTATTTTGTGTCAATTTTAATAATTTATGTTTTCCTAGAATATTTCCATCTCCTGAAATAAAAAGTTAATATTGCAGTGTTCATTGGGGTTTAAAAAAACTGTCCCCCATCCATGGCTACAAATGGCTATAAATGGTAATACCTCTTTCTTAGACTTTAAATTGTGTTTTGTGTTTTTTCTTTCCGATCCATTTAACATTGCTCTCTTTTTCTTTTTTTTTTTTTTAATTTTTGGTTTATCAACACTTTATTATTCCTCTCGTTTTGTGGATATATGTGTCTATGTTCATATTTTTAAAACCTCCTGAATGCACATGATTGAGTTTTTTTTCATGTCCATTCTTTTTAATAACAAAAGGCATTTAAGAGTAGGAATGTCTCTTTGAGTTTAGGTTTGGCCTCACGGCAAAACTTCGAACATTATTTTTCCTTTCTAAAGAGACCATGATTGCAGTTTTTAAAAGCTTTTTATTTGGAAATATTTTTGGATTTACAGGAAGGTTGCAAAATTGGTAGAGCTCCCTGTCGGAGGGGTATGTAAGATCTTACGTAAACTTACTGTTCTCAAAGCTAAGAAATTGGTACAATGCTGTTAAGTAAACTACAAGCTTTAGCCAGATTTCGTGTGTTTCGACTAACGTTGTCCAACCCCGGGTTCTGTATTGACTCAGTTGTCTTGTCTCCTTGGCCTCCTGCAATCTGGCCTATCTCCCTCCCCCCATCTGTCTTTGTCTTGCAGAGCCCTCACACTTTGGAATAGTACTGATTATTTTGTAGAATGTCCCTCCATTTGAGTTTGATGGTTTCTTAAAATTTGACCGAGGTTCTAGATTTTGGGCAAGCATACCCACACGGAAGGCATGCGTCTTTTCCTAGTGCAGGCGATACATGATATCTATGTGTCTTGTTACTGGATGTTGATATGTCTTGTTGGATGTTGCCTGTCACTTGATTGAGATCTGTTAGCTTTTTCCAAAGTAAAGTGACTGTTTATTCTATTCTACTCATTCTCTCTATTGTCCTACATCTTGAGGGAGATATTTGCAGACTCTTCAGATCTCCCGTTTTGCCTCAAACTTCGGCCATGGGATTTTCACATCCATTGGTGTATCCCATCTCCATTTATTGCTGTTGACTTTTTTAATTTTTAACTTTTATTTTTTGCTATCCATTGCCCATGTATTTGTTGATTGGAATTCTCCTGAAAGGAATAGCTCTCCCCACCCATCATTTATTTCGGACTCATGGATATTCATTTTATTCTGTTGATTAGGACCCCATATTCTTGCTGCTTACTTTGTTGTTCAGAGGAATCCAGATTTGGCTGTTGGGAACTTTCTCAGATTGGCTCCTTTCTCAGATTGGTGTGGCCCTATTCTTCAGCACTTTATCTTACTTTCTGGCACTGTAGGATTCTTGCAGTTCATCGTGGGTTTTTCCTGCTCCAGCCCTGGAAGTGGCTCCTTTTCCAAGAAGACCTGGCTCTTTTTAGAAAAGAATGGCACTTAGAAACCAAGATCTAGGCACTGGGTGTGCTCATTGCTACTGAGATTTCATTGCTTCTAGACTCTTCCGTGGAAAGAAATCAGAAATACACGAGGATATATTAACCTATGTATAAACAGAAACCTCTTTCTGTCTCTGTCTCCTTCTCAGGTTATCTATTTAGAAAACTCCACCTGTTCTTATTAATACCTCTAATTCCCCGTCTACCACAGGGCTCATTGTATCCTCCCTTCTCCTCTCCTTATGTATAATTTCTTTCGACAACAGGACAAACTTAGCTTTCATCATATACAATATATTTGTTCAACTCTAGAATACATGGAAAGTATTTTTAGAACTGCTAATCCATACACCTGTGAGGGAAAAAATTACTAGCTAGCGTAAAATACCTGTACAGTTCTTTTTGTCTTTAGCCTTATGCTGTCTAGTCAATATAGTTTTCCAGAGTTACTTAGGTTAGTTTTCTTCTTTAACCCCTTCGTGATGGTTACCTTATTAGTTTGTAATACAGTTAGGTTTATTTTTTTACAGCTCATCTTTTTTGGTGGTTGTTCCCCCCATATCGTAATTGATTTTTTGAAAACTCACATATAGTAGACTTTCCTGTTTCCATTGTATGGGTTTTGACAAAAGCGTTGAATTGTGAGTCCTCTACCACAATGGTGATACAGACCAGTGTCATTGTGGCCCAGTCCTCTCCTGCTGACCTGGTGCAGTTGACCCCTCTCCCTTACCCAATCCCTGGCAACTTCTGATCTGTGCTTTTGATTGTTGGCTTTGCCTTTTCCGGGATAACCTATGAATGTAATCATACAACATACATACAGTCTTTTGGTTCTGGCTTCTTCCCCTTAGAAAAGTGCAGTTGAGTTTCATCCATTTGTGTGTGCGTGTGGAATCAGCAGTTTGTCCTTTTTATTGTCGTATGGTGGTACCACAGTGTGTTTACTCTTTAGCCAATTGAAGGCTATTTGGGTTGTTTCCATTTTTCTGCTGTAGGTGTGGTCATATGTTTTTGTTTCCGTTGAATAAATTCCTAGACATGAGATTGCCAGGTTGAATGACCGGTGCACCGATGCTTTGTTGCCAACGTGTTTTCCAAACTTGTCTCAACAATTTTCCATTCCCACCCACAATGTGTGAGGGTTCCGGTTGCTCTGTATCCTTGTCAGCACTTGATACTGTCAGTCATTTTAGCCATTCTAGGAGGCGAGCAGTGGTATGTCATTTTGGTTTTAATCTGCATTTCCCAAATGAGGAGTGCTGTTGCGTGTCTTTGATATTCATCTATCTTCTTTGGTGAATGTCTGCTCAAACCTTTCGAGCTTCAATTTCTTCTTATATCAAGTTATTGTGGTGGGACAATTACTCTGATTCTTTTGACTGAGGGCTTTTCTTTGACTTACTAAAATTTTCACATATCTGAGTATTTCTTTTTCCCCGTCACCCTTGAAGGGTTCATGGAAACAGCTGCAGTGAGGTGGCCAGGTTGACACTGGTAGTCTCCATTCCTTGCAAACATGGTTGAATGAATTGATTGTATCTTTCCTGGAGAAGCGAGCACTTGGGGGTGGTGATTGGTGCTTTTGACTCTTGTATTTTATATCTAGAGAAATGGTAGGCTCTTTCTGTATAGCTCTAGACCTTTGAGCAGTGGGCAGTAGGAACTCTAAGGCAGGCTGAAGTCAGATTGTGTGGAAGACTTTTCTAACAATCATCAATGGAATGGAATGGCGTGAGCTGTCCGTGAGTAAAATAGATTCAGCTTCAGAGCTCGGCAGGTAAGGAGAGTCATCTGGCAATGGTGTCATTGAAGGTGACCTCTGTGGGCTAGGGGATTGGGGGCAAGAGACTGCAGTGGTCCTGCTGGACGTGAAGATCCAATGATCCTCATGGTCTTGCGTTGGTAGTTGTGACAAAGCTGTAGACATTTCTGAGAGCTCAGCCCCTGCATTGCGTGTCGTGTCTAAGTTGTGTTACGGCGACATCATGCTTAAGAGTGTGCATCCTCCAGTCAGATGTTGTGGGTCACGTCCTGCCTCTGCTTTCCACCGGCTCAGCTGGGCATGGACAGGTTCCTCACTCAGAGCCCCGTGGCACGTGCCGGTGTGTGTGCACGAATAAAATGACACGTGCGGTGTCTGCCTGGTGTGCAGTGTGGCTACTATTATAATGCCTTTCCCCTCGCAAATGCCTCAACCTCTGCGCCTTAATTTTCTGTTTATTTCTTATTACCTGACATTCTCTGCCACACTCAGGAAACTCTGATGTCTTGTTTTTGTTTTTTTTTTTTTTTTGCTCAGAGGCTGTATATTTTGGGGTTCCCTTTTGGGGAGCCCCATCCCGGGGGCACTTTCTGACCCACTCCACTCATACTTTGTCCGCTCCGGCAGACGAGATACTGTAGTCTCCAAAACTGTGCAGGGAGGTGAGCCTGCATTCTCCCCTTCATCTTTCGAGGTCAGCAGGGAACCCGGGTTTACCCAGCCTCGTGGACTGTCCGCCAGCGGGCTTCCCCTCACATTGCCGTTTGATCAGAGCACCCGGTGATCAAGGTTGCCACACTTGCCCTGCCTTGTCGAAGCCACGCTGTCCCTCATTCTGTCCTCAGCAGGCCTCATTGTCAGTGTTTGCTTCATAGGCAAAGAAGATACCCTGTTCAAATGCCCAATCGTACCGGTTTTACGGGGTTTAGAGCCATGGGGATTTGCTTTTTTCGAAGCCGACTTCCTCACCCCTCATCCCCTGCTCCTCACGTTTAGCCTGAAGCCCCTTCCCTGCATTTACCAGCCATAAAAGCTCCATTTCAGGGCAGGGCAGAGTCTGTTTCTACTTTGGGCACTTTGGCTATCACCTAAAGGGGAAAGGTCCCCAACAGAACACACTGGCGAGATATCCTAACAGCCTCTTCTAGGGAGTGTTTCATAATAATGCCCGATCACCTGGAGTCGAGTCAAAGAGGGCCAAGCCTGGAAATCTCTAGCCCAGTGTCTCCGTGCTTAAGGGAAAGGTCAATTTCTGCAGGCCCTCGCTTTCAAGTTTTACTGCAAGTCACATGCAGCGAAAGTCAAAACATCTGTATTAGAGTGGTCCGAGCCCTTTTCTGAAAACTTGTCTTTTCATTATTCACACTATCCTCTTCTCCACTTAGAAAACTGGAATTGGAGGATCGGAGCTTTAGGTGAAATCTTGGGAATCATCCATTGCTAGCCTTCCTCAGGGTAGGGATTTCTTTCTTTCTCTCTCTCTCTTTCAAGATTTTATTTATTTATTTGACATTGAGATCACAAGTAGGCAGAGAAGGAGGGAGGAAGCAGGCTCCCTGCTGATCAGAGAGCCCGATGCGGGGCTTGATCCGAGGACCCTGAGATCATGACCTGATCCGAAGGCAGAGGCTTTAACCCACTGAGCCACACAGGTGCCCTCAGGGTAGGGATTTCTTTAAGAATGTTTCAGATGGCTCCGAATTCCTTCTCTTTGTTGGGTGGAGAGCTCTGTGCTTTGTAAGACAGATAGTCTGAGGGCTGATTTCTGTCCTTTTCCTTTTCTCCTCCCTTCTCCTCTCTTTTCTCCTTTTCTTTTTTAAAAGATTTTATTTGCTCAGAGAGAGAGAAAGCACAAGCAGGGAGAGTAGCAGGCCGAGGGAGAAGCAGACTCCCCGCCCAGCAAGGAGCCCAATGGAAGACTCCATCCCAGGACTCTGGGATCATGACCTCAGCTGAAGGTAGACACCCAACCAACTTAGCCACCCCGGCATCTCAGGGAGGACTGATTTCTCTTGCTACAAACCTCTTTTCTTAGGCAAAATGTCCCTGATGACCTCCTATGTGTTCCACCTAACCATCTGTGTTAGGCAGAATTTTAGCCCCTGTGACCTTCGCCCCCTAGTGTTATTCCTATAAATATGTCACATTACAGGGCGAAAACCGCTTTGCAGATGTAATTAAGGTTACCGCTCAGCTGACTTTGGGAGATTATCTTGGATTATTGGGCGAACCTAATCTAATCACATGAACCTGTGAAAGCAGAAACCCTACTCCAGCTGGAAACATAAAATCAGAGATTTAGGGCAGGGACAGGATAGGATGTAGGAAACCATGTGCCAGGGAAACTGGGACCTTGGTCCTACAATCGTGAGGAACAGATTTCTGCTAGCAACTTGGAAGAGCTTGGGCCCTTTGATTTAAGCCTTGTTGAGACCCCAAGCAGAAGAGCCCGCTGACTCATGTGGGATTCAGACTGCTGACTCACAGAACAGTTAGGTAATGAAGGGGTATCATTGTTACTCATGATAGGACCTCAGACCATGCTTTACATTCCATTGTTAATCATAACCAGTGCATTTTACTCTGGGAAGCTCATGGGACAGTCCATGTCCCCATTCCCAAGTGCATTTTGGAGTACTTAAGCCCCTTTCCTGAAGCTACAAGCAAGTGGTGGAGTGCCACTACTACCTTGTGTGTGTCCACTAGGATAGATGGGTGATAGCATGCAGCTTTCTCAGGACTGAGGGGTGTCCCAGGATATGGAGCTTCCAGTTTTAAAACTGGGAAATCATGGCAAACTAGGATGAGTTAGTCACACTACTGTTGGTTGCATGCTCATGACTGAGGCTGCTTCTAAACATAAAGGATGAACATACCAGCTATTTGTTCCTATAGCTTTCTTTGCAGTTTGTCCTTTGGTGTATGATCTAATGTAGGTCAGTGGGATCAAAGGGAAATCTGCTGGGAAGCTTCTGGGAAGCCAGTTAACAGAGATGCACAGAGAGAAATGGTCCATCTCACTGCCTTTGAATATCTGTGTGTGATGGTGTGATGTCCGGAACTGCAGCAGCCTTCTTGTGATCATGAGAGGGATCAAGTCAATATGCTGATAGAGGAGAAAGGTGGAAGGAGCCTGAGGAATTGAAGACTTGGCTAGCCCACTGCACTTACCCCATTGATAGCTTCTTTTGGATATCTTGCTGTGGGAGATAATACTATTAAAGTCACTTTGAATTGTGTTTCTGTTTCTGGCAGTTGAAACCCATCCTCATGGATGAGATACTAAGGCTATGGCTCACTCTGCTTCCTGAACACCTATCCCTGCATCTATGAGCACTTTGGAATCGTCTCCAGTAACACTTGGATCACACTGCCTTGACATTATGAGCCCCAACTCTTTCTAAGTTGAAATTCCAGTGTGTAAAGATGAGTTTTCTCTTAAACGCATGGGAGCTAAAGCAGATAGCAGGATGGCATAGAGACTTTGACAAGGGAGCTTAGGAGAGAGAAAGGCAGTTGAGGGAAGGCAAGATGGGAATTGAGTACTGTTTTCTTACATCCTTGAGACACGAAGGCATCAGGAGATGGGCAACGAGTTGACTGCTTGCTATGGCAAAGACATCATCCGGGGTGGTGATGCAGCCTGGCAGCTTGGGGGATAGAGGGGGTGGGAGGCGTGGGGCGGTGCTGCTTAGCACCATGTGACATATGGTTACATAGTCAGCATGTCTGACTGTCCCAGTCCGAGTCCGAGAGGCAGGCAGAGTCAGCTGAGGAGGCAACTACCACTCTCGAGTCACGAATCTGGAATCGATCCCTGAGATGGAGGGTTGGTGCTGCTGACGTGCAGCTCGGGGACCCATCTGTCAGCGATGAGACTCACTGCTCTCCACAGATTTGGGAGTAAGTGTAGAGGATGAGTGAAAATGAGTTCTCACTGATTTTAGAGAAATGTCATTGGCACTCTTCGTTCTTAGTGGAAAGCCTTTGTCGCTGTGACCACGAATGTATTTCGATGAGCTTCCACGGGCTCATTCGTGTCTCCGACCTCCTTACCCCATCGGCAGGTCTTCAGTTCAGATACTAACCTGAGGTTTTTGGGGAGCTCACCCTCACAGTTGGGGGTTGGATTGCAGGGCAGAAGATGTGAATGTGTGCTGCCGAAGGGACAGGAACATCTTCAGGTTGGGGTTCTCCATGCTCATCAGGGGCGAGTGATAGGTAACAGCTGTTTTCTCAAAAGCAAATCTAATCTTGTTGCTTCATTGCCCTAAAACTGCGAGTACCTCCCGCTGCCTTTAGAACGAGCCCTTGCCATGATGTACAAGGCCTTTCACAGACTGTCCTTGGCTTACCTGGCAAGTCTCATCCCTTGGCCTTCTGCTGTTACCTCCAACACCTGTCGATATTTTACCAAGAGGGGTATTAACCCCACCAGCTCCGACCTTCTCACTTACATACCTTTACAATACCATTTCCCTCTGGATTCCTGGTGAAGCCCTACCATGGGTATTTCATCAAAGCCAGCGCCCCCTTCATAATGTCCCTTTGTATGTGATCCTGGGGAGCAGGTGCTCACCTGGCAGAATGTCCGGCACATACAATGTGCTCAGTACGGTGGGGGGTGGGGTGGGAGGGGGTTTTTGGATTGAGTTCAGATGAGCCGAGTTCAAGTCCACCTCTTGGTAATTTGAATATTGGCCTTGGTTCTTCCCTGAGCACACATGAGACCTATCTATTGCTCTTGCACAGGACTGTTTAAATTTTGAAGGACAGCCATGGGCACCTCTTCTTCTTCTTCTTTTTTTTTTTTTTTTTTAAAGATTTTATTTATTTTTAAGCAAACTCTACACCCATTGAGGGGCTCAAACTCAAAACCCCAAGATCAAGAGTCTCCAGCTTTCCTGACTGAGCCACCCAGGTGCCATGCCCTAGGCTCTTATTTACCTTTTGCTTTTTTATTCTGCAAGTTTTCATAGTAATTACACAGATTCCTGGGGCGCCTGGGTGGCTCAGTCGTTAAGCGTCTGCCTTCGGCTCAGGTCAGGATCCCAGGGTCCTGGGATCAAGCCCCCATCGGGCTCCCTGCTCAGCAAGAAGCCTGCTTCTCCCGCTACCATTCCCTCTGCTTGTGTTCCCTCTCTCGCTGTGTTTCTCTCTGTCAAATAAATAAAATCTCTAAAAAAAAAAAAATTACACAGATTGCTGATGAACATCCCTTATTAGTGTGCAGAACTTTTGAAGCATTACTTCATCTGACCCACAGATGACTGTAAGGACAGTGAAACAGACATAAATCTGTTATCCCCACATTAGAGATGGAGAAATTGAGTTTTAGCAGGAACAAGAGACTTGTGCCAGATCACATAAGGGGATTTGAGTTCATCTGACTCACATTCCCGTGTGATTTTATGTGCTTTATTGCCTTCTGGGCATCTTGGTGCCTGTACTCTGAATCCCCTCTAGTTTGAAGAGGAAATTTCACCTTTGGCGCTCAGGTTAGGAGAGTGTTTTATCTTCTGTGCTGTGGTTGTCTTATTTTGTCAGTGGATGGAAGCAGAGTGGAGTTGCAGAGTGTGGTTCGGAGAGAAGACTACATACCCGAATGCAGGATGGTGACCAGAGGACCCACAGGTTTCAGGGAGTTTGCCGAGGGTTACTAAGCAGGCCCTAGGAATACGAAGTTTTGCTTCCCAGCCCCCAACACTTGGGGTCTCCATCTGAGAGCTGCCAGGATTTGCTTCAAGCCAACCTCTGGCGGAGCATAGAGGTATATTATTATATTATTAGCTTATTAGCACCCTAATTGTGCACAGGTCCTGCAACAGAAGTGAAGAAGGTTGACCAGCTGAGCTCAGTGGCCTCCTAAACTCAGAGAATCACTCTACCAGCTCTATGGAAGTGCCACTTTTTGATGACACAATCACCAGGCTGGAATTTCTCTTTCTTCTCTTAAGTTGTGTGTGTGCAATGATGTGTGTACTATGTTGTGTGTGTGTGTTGTATCTCTGTGTGTTGGGTGTGTTGGGTGTGTGTGTTGAATGTGTGTGTTGGGTGTGTTATATCTCTGTGTTGGGTGTGTTGTGTCTCTGTGTGTTGGATGTGTTTGATGGATGTGTTTTACTTTTTGTTGGATGTGTGTGTTGGGTGTGTTATATCTCTGTGTGTCGGGTGTGTTGTGTGTGTCGTATCTCTGTATGTTGGGTATTGTAGCTCTGTGTGTTGGGTGTGTGTGTGTTGTATCTCTGTGTTGTGTTGGGAGGTGTGTGTCAGGTGTCTGTTGCTTTGGTTGGAGGTGTGTATGTTGTACCTCTGTGTTGGGTGTGCTATGTCTCTGTGTTGGGTGTGTTGTATCTCTGTTGGGTGTGTTGTGTGTGTTGTGTCTCTGTTGTGTGTACTGTGTCTCTGTGTTGTGTGTGTTGTATCTGTGTTGGGTTAGTTGTATCTCTGTGTGTTGGGTGTGTTGTTTCTCTGTGTTGAGTGTGTTGTGTCTCTGTGTTGTGTGTGTTGTGTCTCTGTGTTGGTGTGTTGTATCTCTGTGTTGGGTGTGTTGTGTCTCTGTTGTGTGTATTGTGTCTCTGTTGTGTGTGTTGTATCTGTGTATTGGGTAAATTGTATCTCTGTGTGTCGGGTGTGTTGTGTGTGTTGTTTCTCTGTATTGGGTGTGTTGTATCTCTGTGTTGTGTGTGTTGTGTCTCTGTGTTGTGTGTGTTGTATCTCTGTGTTGTATTGTGTTGGGAGGTGCGTGTCCAGTGACTGTTGCTTTGCTTGGTTGGTGTGTGTGTGTGTGTTGTGTCTCTGTGTGTTGGGTGTGTTGTGTCTCTGTTGGGTGTGTTGGGTGTGTTGTATCTCTGTGTGTTGGGCGTGTTGGATGTGTGTGTGTTGTATCTCTGTGTTGTATTGTGTTGGGAGGTGTGTGTGTACAGTGTCTGTGTTGCTTCGGTTGGGGTGTGTGTGTGTGTGTGTGTGTGTCCATGTGTTGTCAGGAGAGGGAGAAGGGATACAGGAGGAAGGAATCAGTCCTCTCACCAGGAATGGCAGGGATGTTGAAAAATCTTCTCTAAATCGCTAATCTCTTCACCCAAGATTAAGCAAATAAAATTGTTGCCTTGAAGAAGTCAGATTCTTGATGACTCCAAAGAGACAGCAGCAAAGTGAGTCAAGAAGCTTAGCTCCCTATCAGCAAAGAGATAAAGGGGTTTCAGCTCTGAATGACAGTTTGAGCAATATACCCTAATCCGATTACCAGGGGATTCGGTGTCAGTCTATATTAATGGTGGGTTTTTAAAAATGGATGCTGAAGAGTTAGTGTTCACCATCCGAAGAGTTCGGTTCTTCCTCAGGGCGAAATAAGCCTCCCCTGGAACTCAGGGTGAAGGGGCAGGAGATGGGTGAGGCTGGGTGAGGGGCAGCAGACTCCTCCCTTCCAAGGGTCCTTTGTTCACTCGGGGGCTTTGTTGCAGCTGTCAACTTCTCCACAGCCCAGGAGAGAGAAAGGGGTGGGGGGAGACGGAGCAAATTCGGGGGGCTGGATTCAACACCAAGTCAATTCTGCTTTGAGTTTTCTAGGTGGAGAGTTTTCACGTTGAGCACATTTGCCACGTCCTTTCTCCTCCAGGCTGAAACAATCCTTCATTTAAAGATTGTCCTCTGGGATTTAGCATCTTTTTAATGCTTTATTTATTTGAGAGAGAAGGAAGGCAATGCGTGTGAAAGAATAGAAAAGGTATATATCCGTGACAGATTGATTAATCTCTGGGGGCTTCGGTGGAAATCCTGGTGTGAGGTTAGGCATGAGAATACAATTTACAAGTAACAGACGCACTCCGGAGTGCCGGATTCCAACCTTCTGACTCCTGTGTTTTAAATCCAAACCAGGTCCTTTAAGACTGAGGCTTGTCACCTAGCTAGAACACTGATGGCTTGTGTGTTTCCTCAATGAGGGGTTTATTTCTAGAGCAGGTACCCAGAATTTGTACGGGCTGGCTTGTATTTTGAATCTATTTCCACCTGGAAATTGGCTGGCAAATAATTGAAGTGTATCCACCCGTAGCTTGGATGGGGAGGGAGTCCCTGTGATTCCTTGAGCAGCAAGCCTGGATGTAGTCCTTAAGGTAAGAGATGCCCGATGTTCCTCCGAGAATTGAGAATGACATCTGATCTGTACTGAGAAGCCAGTTAACCCACCTGAGTGACAGTGATTGGCTTGTAGCTCTGCTTAGAAATCAAACTTTAGGGGCCAAGGCGAGAGCCCGTTACATTTCTGAGGCACCCCTCGATCTCAGAGAACCCATAAATGGGAGTCTGTTTTTCCTAACGCATACACAAAGGTAGGGCAGTCTCATGGGGAGGGTTTTCTTGTTTTAGTAGCTTGGGACTAAGAGACGGATCTTGGGTAAATGCATTGATCAGTGCCTGAGCTTGGAGGATTCTCTAGATTGTTCTACAGGGTGGGCAATGATTCTCAAACCTAGTTGGAATTCAACAGCACCTTGTGCCTGCTTGTTGGAAGTAGACATTCCTGGCCCAGCTCTAGACTGCATCGGAATATCAAGGGGTAGGGCTCAGGGCCATGTAATTATAACAGTCATACATTTAATGCTGGTCATCAGTGAGGTTGACCAGCAGGTCGTCCCCCACTTGTGTAGGATATCTTGGGGGCAGAAGAGGATCCCTCAGGGAACGTAGCATAGGGTCTCAAGATGGTTTGGCCCTTTCTTACTACCGAATGATGGCCGACCTTTTCTTTTGTTAAAACCACCTTTTAAGATGTACGATGGCTAGTTTGAGACCTGATCTGTAAAGAACGGGGCTTATGTCAGAGATGTAAATATTTGGGTTGTTCAGATCCTTGTCTTTTATATTCCACAGCTGACAAACGTCAGGCCAAGATAAAGTAAATGAATTGCTCAGGCTCACCCTTCGAGTAAGCTGCGGAACCTGGGCCCAAACTTTGCTTTCTCAGATCCTAAAGTCCATGATCTTTCTTCAACAGCATGCCTCCAAGTAGAGAGAAAAGGCACGGGTCTTTTCTTCCATGATTTCTCCCATTTAGATGGATTTTCAACCAAGAGCATGTCTTGTTACCTTTTTTGGTCTTTTCGTGGTTATTGTGAATCTTAATTGTGAATACAGGTTGCTCCAGAAAGAAAAGGAGTCAGTGTTTCAGCATCGGGCAGGCATGTCCTCGTCGATCCCTGAGCACTAAACCAGGAGCTGTGGGTCGCTGGACCCAGCAGAAGCCTGGCCCACTGGAACACGCTATTTTCTGATTTATATACGTGATTGGCTAATTTTCTTTTCTTTTTTTTCTTTTTATTTATCTATTTTTTTTTAAAGATTTTTATTTATTTGACAGCGAGAAACACAGTGAGAGAGGGAACACAAGCAGAGGAAGTGGTAGCAGGAGAAGCAGGCTTCCCGCCGAGCAGGGAGCCCGACGCAGGGGCTCGATCCCAGGACTCTGGGATCATGACCTGAGCGGAAGGCAGACGCTTAATGACTGAGCCACCCAGGTGCCCCATGATTGGCTAATTTTCTTATCCCAAACTCAAGATTCGTGTTACCCACGGCGCCATTTAAAGAAGGGAGGCTCCTTGCTTCAGAAAGACCCTCTTCTTCCCTGTAGACTTAAAAGATGCGTGTGGCTAAGGACATTTATAGCTGCATGGAGCGTGCTGCATCCAGAAATAAATGTGGGGTCTCGAGTCAAGGACGGTAGAGGCTGGAAACCCAGATGTGCATGAGACGTGCGTGGTTCTACAGGCTGGAGTGGAAACGACTTCGGGGATGGAAAATGGCTGTAGGGTCTGAGCCGATGACTGGAGTTGGAGGCG
The DNA here is from genome assembly GCA_028646535.1 of Procyon lotor. Classification (NCBI taxonomy): domain Eukaryota; kingdom Metazoa; phylum Chordata; class Mammalia; order Carnivora; family Procyonidae; genus Procyon; species Procyon lotor. The sequence continues at coordinate 4,047,744 of CM053619.1, forward strand.
CTGATCAGGGTTCTAGAAGGGAACCAAGGTAGCGGAAATTGGATGCAAGGAGAGGACAGCATAGAACAGCCAGGTGTCTCCAAACGGCAAGTCCAGAGGGGGGTGAGGTTTGGAAGGTCTCTTCCAGATCTATCTCAAGGGCTGTGCCGGGTGGTGAGAAAGAACCATGAGAGCCTAAACCCGGGGTGTGGCTTTTGATAGAGTCCTTTTCCTCCTCACTTTTCTCTTGGGGGTAGTGCAGAGAGGGAGGCAGTCCTTGGAGCGCCCCATTTGAATGGATAGTGGGTTTATTCCATTGTCTTGAAAAAGCTCTGTCTAAAAACCTTAAAGAATAGGAGACTCTGGACAATGGGTAGCACAGCTGAGTCACAGCCCATAGATGTCAGTAGCATCAAAAGGAATTGGCTAACAGGAAGCCCAACTCCGAGCTGGCTTCCAGGAGCAAGAATAGGACTTGATGGATTCCGTTTCTATTGTTTGTCTGCAGCCGAGCTGCATAAGCCCATTCAAGGAAGGGATCTCAGCCTTTGGATTTCCATATCAAAGACGGACTGGGGTTCTCTGCTGGCCTTGGTGGCCGTCTGACAGCCAATGTCCTACCTCGGATCAATGCCTTCTGCCTGTCATTACCACAACGGAGACTTCCTGACTTATCTGCCTTGAGAGTTCTATTCTTTTCAAAGGATGGGCCAGGGAAATCTTAGGGGGAAGAGAAACCCACAGCCTCTGGGCTCTGCAGGTGCGATGAGACCTTATTACTAGCCCAGCACCTCCCTCCGTGTTCTCTCTTGGCTTCAGACTTAAGCGGGGTCTCCAGTGAAAACCTCTGAAAACAAGATACGTGGACATTTTGAGCTGTACCATTGTTGCCAGCTCTTCAGGTGTTGTGTTGTTTTCTGTTGTTTTGATTTTGTAACCAACCAAGGCTTGAATTGGGGATAAATTACTCTCTGGATGCAGGCTATAGTCAGAAAAAAAATCTAGTCTGTCTGTCCTTCCTTCCGTCCTTCCTCTTTCCCACTCTCCCCTCCTCTTTCCATTTCTTTGTTTCTTTCCTTCCATTTTTCTCTTCTGCACGAGAAACAGGCTCGGGAACACTAAAAAAAAAATCATCTAAATGTCACCAGGGTAATCTGGTCGCCATTAGATGTCTTAGTCACAATGGGCTTTAACTGGGAAGCAAATGGAGAGCCTTAGTACCTACGGTAATGACCAGTGCCACTCAAGTACACCTTCACATACTATTTTGAAGGCTCAGATTCTCACTGTAGACATAACTTTTAGACGTTTGAGTAAGAGAAGATGCTAACCTTTCAAAGAACTCTGGCTGTGTTTGGACGGTAAAGAGGCTTCTAAGTCATTCAGGGGCTAAGCCTTGCATGTCTGTGCATGGGTATACGATGACCCTTCACACCCATTTAAAATTGTTTCCTCCTTTGGTTGCCATACTTTTACACCAGTGTTTCCCAACCCCAAATCTTGGAACACTCATTCCACTGAAAAGTCAATGGGTTTCTCTCTGAATAAGTGTTCTCTGTGTTATGCCCAGATTTTGAGATCCCCAAAGACCACTATGGAGCCGAGTCCGATGCAAAAGCAAAGAGCCTTTATTCGAGCTAGCTCGAGCCCAGTCTCCCACACTCACCAACGCAGCGGTGAGATGTAGAGAAAGAGAGAGAGTTTCAAAAAGCACAGCAGTTTTTTTTTTTTTTTTAAAGATTTTATTTATTTGACAGAGAGAAACACAGCGAGAGAGGGAACACAAGCAGAGGGAGTGGTAGCGGAAGAAGCAGGCTTCCCGCAGAGCAGGGAGCCCGATGTGGGGCTCGATCCCAGGACCCTGGGATCATGACCTGAGCTGAAGGCAGCCGCTTAATGACTGAGCCACCCAGGCACCCCCACAGCAGTTTTATAAGGGGCTTGGTAACAGTTGGTGCGGTGATGCTCGTGGCTTGTGCCGGTCGGCCACAGGTCAGTTGCGCAGGTGGTGAGATGTCCTTTCACATGCTTTTTGGCTAACTCAAACTAACTCAAGGACAGGCTAGGCAATAGTCTAACATTCTGTGTTTTTTTTTCTCAGGAGCCAGTCATGTGGGGGTTATACACAAGATAGCGGGTGTAGCACAGAACAGAGTTGGCCTTGGGTTATACACAAGATAGTGGGTGTAGCACAAAACAGAGTTGGCCTTGCTCTGCTCTTGCACTCTGGTCTTCTCAGTTTTGGAAGTGCTGCAACATACTCTAGATCCCCAGACAGATCTCTGGATCTAAGGCTCTGTAAAGCCCTGGAGTCAATAAACCTCTTGATTAGGTTCATCCTTGGGTTCCCCTCACATAATTGACCAGAGAACATTATTTTGCACATCATTTATTAATGGTTGTGGATCCAGAGATAGCTGGTCTACCTGAGTATTTGTTTTCCCTGATCAGGCCTCCTTTGGCATTTTGGAACCTTCTTACTTCTTTTGCTTCTGGGTCTTTCTTCCTGTGCATTCTCTTAAGGTTTTCATCCACTTTTATGGATTTGTTCAGAAAGTAACCTCAACTCTATGGAAGATCATGGTCTTTCTCCTGTTTCTGTTTTTATCTACTTGTCTTTCTCAGAAATCTATCTGGAAGTCTGTCCCCCTCCACCCCCCTCCCCACTCCATTCCCCTCAACTGCACTAATTTAATCTTTTTCTGCAATTCAGCTACCAGTTCCACTTTCTTTATGTGTTAATGACACTGACATTCTCCCTCAACCAAGGGAAATCTTGAAGTCGCATTTAACACTCCCCCTCTCCCCCCCTTGGAAAAATAATTGCTGACATTTTCATAAATATCTTGAGAACTCTTGCTCCTATGGAGAAACATTTAACGTTAAAAGGGTGATGCAGATACGAAGCATTCAGTCTGTGGATTGCAATGACTTAGAACAAATGGTTGGCGTCAGAAAATGTTAAGTCTAATTGGGATGATATTTCTTAGAGAACTCTGCTGGGATTCTTCCCTCCTCCCCGGTTTAGAGCCAAACAAGCAAAGGAAAAAAAAAAAAAGTGATCCAGAGAGTTAAAAGATCAAGAGATAACTGTTACCCAAACTGGAAAGAGGTGTGGAACGTTGGCGAGGGGTACATGCTGGAGAATTCTGGGAACGCGTTGAGTTGGGAATGTATCCAGTTGTGTGCAATGCCCGCATATGAAATACTCTACCATGGGGCATCTGGGTGGCTCAGTGGGTTAAAGCCTCTGCCTTCGGCTCAGGTCATGATCTCAGGGTCCTGGGATCGAGCCCCACATCGGGCTCTCTGCTCAGCGGGAAGCCTGCTTCCCCCTCTCTCTGCCTGCCTCTCTGCCTACTTGTGATCTCTCTCTCTCTGTGTCAAATAAATAAATAAAATCTTAAAAAAAAAAAAAAAAAGAAAGCAATGCTCTACCATCCACAAGGAGTTGTGGCGTCTTTGGCTCAGTGTTGTGGCCGTGAAACCACTATAGAAACAATGGATGGAAATTCAGATAGACATACCTTGCTTCTGCAAGGCGTGACTTCCAACTGAACACGTTTCTCTCTTCCTCATTCTTGAAGCCTCCCTCGCCTCCCCTTAGCTTGTTTTTCTGTAGACTCCTTTGTTCCAGAAACTCGGTATCGATATTGGCATATTGCTGCCCTCAATGTATACTTAGTATCGAGATTCTGATGGCAGGTGGCAGCGCTGGTCATGAGACCACCTTGAAGACGTGAGGCACGGCTAGCAGCACATTCCAGATTCCCGTGGAAACCGCCCAGATCCTGTATTTTCCTATAAAACCCCTCAGCCTTTTACCCCTGGGGCAGGCGTGTAGTCTTGGAGGGATTAGCCTGCTGCAGCCTCCTGTGCCTGGCAAAGTAATGAATTTTCTTCCTTCTTTAAACCCAGACTCTGTCTTCATGTTATATATTTTGGCTTCAGAGCACAGAGGTTGGTTTTCAACAGTAGCTGCAACGCTTAGGATTGAGGTTCATCATGTCGGAACCCCCTTTGTGGTCTGGTGAATGGGGGGGCCTCACAGCATTCCCACCATCTTGCTTTTTAAAATAAACCTTGAGGGGTGCGTGGGTGGTTCAGTTGGTTAAGTGTCTGCCTTCAGCTCACGGTCCTGGGATCAAGCCCCATATAGGGCTTCCTGCTCAGTTGGACCCTGATTCTCTTTCCTCGTGCACACACTCTCTCTCTCTCGCTATTTCTGTCTCCCACTCTCAAATAAATAAGTAAAGTCTTAAAAAAAATAATGTGGGGCGCCTGGGTGGCTCAGTGGGTTAGAGCCTCTGCCTTCGGCTCAGGTCATGGTCCCAGGGTCCTGGGATCGAGCCCCGCATCGGGCTCCCTGCTCGGCAGGAAGCCTGCTTCTCCCGTACCCGCTACCATTCCCTCTGCTTGTGTTCCCTCTCTCTTGCTGTGTTTCTCTCTGTCAAATAAATAAAATCTTTAAAAAAAAAAAAAATCCTTATGTCTTCATTGATTATTATAACATTACCAGCTACTAGTTCATGTGTTTTTCTTTTAGAGTATTTGTTACACAGTCTGAAAGACCCCTATATATCCATGGTTAACATTTCATTGTGTGAGTGTTTGGCATTTATGCCGCGCTAGACACTATTCTAGGCTTTTTTGCTCATTATCTTTGTTAAGCCTTACGACCTTTTTTTTTTTTTTTAAGATTTTATTTATTTATTAGAGAGACAGTGAGAGAGGGAACACAAGCAGGGGGAGTTGGTGAGGGAGAAGCAGGAGAGCTGGACCTGGGGCTCCATCCCAGAACCCTGGGATCATGACCTGAGCCAAAGGCAGATGCTTAACAACTGAGCCACCCAGGGACCCCATGGCCTTTTTTTAATCAAGGAGACAATGAGGTGGTAAAGCAATTAAAAGTGTTTATTTGGGATGTTAAGGATTGCAATCCAACAGACACATTGGGAATTGAAATTGACGAGCACTCTAAATTGGGGGAGGAGAGTGCAGGCTGATAAAGGCAAAAACCACAGGGTTACAGGGGTTCCTAAATTACCTCCTAGTAAGCATTATGATTGGGCTGGCAGAGTTGAGCAGACTATCTCATATAGGATTGGCTCTTTAGCTAACAGATGTTACATTATGTCTGTTTCAGCCCAAAGCAGAAGTATGAGTTCCCTGAGGCTACAGAGATGTAATTGACAAAAGTCCAAAGTCACTGGAGTTCAGAGACTTGAAACTACAGCCTCCTTCCTCAGTGTCTCCACACCCTACCCTGGAGGGCTCCCGGCAATGGGTACCTCACTTTGGAAAACTTTTTCACGACTTGATTATCTCCACAGTTTTTTGGTGGAGAAACTGAGGCACCTTAGGAAATTCATCCAAAAAGGTATGTGGTTTGTACATTTAAGAGCTAAGATGTCACCAAAGAAATTTGGTTCTAAACCTCCTTGATACTTAGCCTTCAAAGGGAATTATTATTAAAGATATTAACCATTTGAGTGTATCCTAGTTACATCTGAATTCTTTTTATCTGCCCACAAAATATTTTTTATTTTATGTAACCAAACCTATTAGTTGGTTTCCTTTCTGTTTTGTGCTTTTTGGTATCATAGGCAGTCTTCTTTTTTCCTAATACAATTTGCAATGCTATTTCTTTCATTTTTTTCATATTTGTTTCATATATGAATGCGTTTGTTGCGTCCTATTCTGTTAATATGCCTATTTCTTTGCTGGTGCCTTTTTTTTTTTTTTTTTTGGTAGTTTAAAATATATTTTAACACTGATAAAGAAATCATATAAAGAAGACTTTTTGGCTGGTCTTCTTTCCTTCAGTAAGGTTCTGCCAGTATCTTCAGGTATTTCTAAATATTCCTTGTAATTTATTTTTAAGTCCTTAAATTTGTTCATTATTGTTTCGAAGTCAATCTTTTCTTTTCTGTTACATTTTCTTATTGCTTCCTATTTCTTATCAGCGAGGCGGGGAGGAGCTGATCTCCTCTGTAACATCCGAGTGATTTAGCAGGAGCTGCCATGTTTTAATACACCCCACTGTCTAGTTGACTGGACGAGAGGTGGACATCCCCCACGTGGCAAGGATAGATAGCCAGTGTCCTTTTCCCTATCTGGAAACTTGGGACCCAGAGAATATGTCTCTTTTGATAATAAGTCCTCCCTCCCCTCTCATGGGAGGTGAGACATAGGGGTTGGGAATGCCGTCTTTTAAATCAGGTGGAGGAACCCAAGTTCCAAGGTAGGTCATGGAAGTTCATACACAGATCACAGCAAATAAGAGGTGGAGAGAGACCATCCAGGCTAGGAGACTAGAGGCCTGGGGCATCCTGACAACTGATAGGACCAAAGGACCAAAACTCATCCGGGCTACGAATTATCCTTCTAGTAAATTCTCTTTCGCCTGACTTTGTCCAGACTGATTTCAGTCATTTGCCACCAAAGCAATCCTGAATGATATACTGGTCATTATAGAAATGTAAATTGGCTATTGATTTTCACAGGTTTCTGTTAAAGTGACCAAACCAAAATCATGTGTTATATTCAAATTTTTTCATTTGGGTTTTTTTGGATTTCCAAGAATTAATGCATTTCATTTGTGAATGATAGTAATATTCTGTAAGTCTAACGTATATACATATACATGCATACTTACATATAAATATATGCATGTACACACACAGACATATTTCTTTCTGATTGTATTTACAAAGGCTTCTGAGATGACTTTGACTAACAGGATTTCTGCCATCGTGCTATTGATTTTAATAGAAGGGCTCTAGACTCCCGGAGTTAAGAGTGATATTTGCAGTTGGTTTCAGATAGTTATAATGTATTCAATTAATTAAATATTCTTTTAGCTTTATGCTACAAAAAGCCAAGCTTTTAGAGAAGTTAGCAGTTAGAATAGAATTTTTCCATTAAGAAAATCTTTTTAGCAACTAAAAGTATGATCATAGGGGCGCCTGGGTGGCTCAGTCGTTGAGCGTCTGCCTTCGGCTCGGGTCGTGGTCCCGGGGTCCTGGGATCGAGACCCGCATTGGGCTCCTTGCTCGGCGGGTGGCCTGCTTCTCCCGCTGCCATTCCCTCTGCTTGTGTTCCCTCTCTTGCTGTGTTTCTCGCTGTCAGATAAATAAAATCTTTAAAAAAAAATAAAAATAAAAAAATAAAAGTATGATTATATGTTTTAGAAAATCTCCTTTAATCCATTAATAGAGTTCATTATGCTCATAGATTTTTTCCTAAGGATTGATTCATTTTTACATTTCTGGAGAAAGACTATAGTGCTTTTCATTGCGTGTGATTTATTTACTATGTGTCTAGGTTTGCTTTGCTCATATTTCCCTTACCAGTTTCCCTCTATATGCAAACTAAAAATTTGTCTAAAAATTGTTTTAAAGCAATGTTTTTCAGATTTTGGTATCTAGATTATGCTAGCTTTCTGTCAGTTACTTACTCTGGGACAATTAAAATTCCACTTGAACAATCTCTCTCTTGATGAGATAACATCAAGATTATCAAGATCTAAGATTATCAAGATCTAAGAGATAACAATCTCTTAGAACTCACTGGTGAACTTCCTGAGCCTAGCAACGTTTGAGGATTCTTTAATATCATGAATTTTTTTTTTTTTTTTTTTTTTGGTAGCTATTTCTGTTTTCAAACTTGGGTCAACGTTGGAACTTTAGTGTTTTGTTGTTGTTTTTTGTTTTTGTTTTTTACTCTTAAGTAATCTCTACCCCCAGTGTGGGGCTTGAACTCATGAAACCCCGAGATTAAGACTCACATGCTCTACCATTTCAGCCAGTCAGATCCCCTAAAACTTCAGTCTTTTTTTTTTTTTAGATTTTATTTATTCGACAGAGAGAAACACAGTGAGAGAGGGAACACAAGCAGAGGGAATGGTAGTGGGAGAAGCAGGCTCCCTGCTGAGCAGAGAGCCCGATGTGGGGCTCGATCCTAGGACCCTGGGATCATGACCTGGGCCGAAGGCAGACGCTTAACGACTGAGCCACCCAGGCGCCCCTAAAACTTTAGTCTTTGATGGAAAATATTTACTTCATCGAAATGACCACTTTTATTAGTAAATGCATACATAGCAACTTATATTTTTTCTGTATCTGGTTTCAAGCCTCTTATGTACGATTTTATTTTAGATTCTTTTTTTTTTTTCTTTGAGATTTTATTTTTAAGTAATCTCTACACCTATCGTGGGGCTTTAACTCACAACCTCAAGATCAGGGATTTCACGCTCTACTGACTGAGCCAACCAGATGCCCCTTATTTTAGATTCTTAATTTCACTAGAGCTGTGTTCATTTCATGGCCAGATCAGGAAATCAGCCCTTGGATTTATTAACCTATCCAGCTTTTAGTTCTAGTTCATGCATTTTACTTTTATTTTTATTAGTACCTCCCGAGTACTTTTCCCTATTTTGTTTCCTTTTTTTAAATTTCCTTTGTATGTCTAGGTTGTATATTTTCCATATGTCTAGTTTATAATAAAATAATTTAAAGGTTTGAGTTTTCCCTGGAATTTGGCTTTGTTTATGCTCAATATATATTGAGCTCAATATATATATATTTAAGATTTTATTTATTTGACAGAGACAGTGAGAGAGGGAACACAAGTAGGGGGCATTGGAGAGGGAGAAGCAGGCTCTCATCTGAGCAAGGAGCTGGATGTGGGGCTTGATCCTAGGACCCTGGGATCATGGCCTCAGTTGAAGGCAGATGCTTAACAACTGAGACACCAAGGCGGCCCTGCCCAATATGTTTTGATGTTTAATATTTACATTGCTATTTTTTTAACTTTTACTTCAGTTTTGATTTCCTCTTTAAATTATGAATTATCAGCGTAGTTTAAAATTTTAAGGTGGTTGAATTTTTCATTTGAATTTTTGTTTCTGACATCTAGTTTTATTGTTGTAATGGCCAAGGAATATGGCATGGACTGTTTGTTTTTGGAGGTATTTATTTGCATATTCTTTGGTCTAAAATATCTAATAGTGCTAATTAATAAAAACCTGACTATCCATCTCTTCATTTAGACTCACTAATTATATTATTCATGCTTTCTGTATGCTTTTTAAGGGGAGTTACTTAATCTTACAAAGAGAGAGTTGAACCAGAATTTTTCTAGTTCTTCTTTTGTTAATTTTTTTTTTTTTAAAGGTTTTATTTATTTGACAGAGAGAAACACAGCGAGAGAGGGAGCACAAGCAGAGGGAATGGTAGCGGGAGAAGCAGGCTTCCCGCGGAGCAGGGAGCCCGATGTGGGGCTCAATCCCAGGACGCTGGGATCATGACCTGAGCCGAAGGCAGACGCTTAACGACCGAGCCACCCAGGTGCCCCTCTTTTGTTAATTTTTTAAAACATTACAAGTAATTTTAACTTTGTATAATTTTCAGTGTATCCCATCCCATCCACAAATGTTCCAATCAATTGTGACTTTTCCATCAATTATAAACTTTTTGAAGCCCTTTGTCAAGTATGATACAAATGTGTCCACTTGAATTAGCAGCAAGTAGTCGGTTGGCAATCACGAGTAAGAGTGTCTGTGACAGAGCTGAATGAGCCCGACATTAGTGGGCTAAGTGTGGTGGGCAGTGTGGGCGTCTGCCGTAGGCAACTGTTTCCACGTTTGTCCGTGAAAAGGTTCTGAAGTGAGAATGAGGTTGGATGAGGGACAGGTGTTCATGAGACTTTTGAAATTTAAAAAAATTTTTATGAGAGAATTAAGCACATTTCAGTGCTGATGGGAAAAAAATAAACAAACCAACAAACCAGGATAGAATGCAGTGTTGAATTCTCTAGTGAGAAGGGAGGTCATGGATAGACTTAAATCTCTGAAGAAAATGATGAAAATGGGATCCAGATCATAAGTGGAGGGATTAACTTCATGCAGGAGGAGAGGCATCTCTCCTGTCCAACTATTAGGAAGTGACCGTGACCTTGAGGGATACTGGGATGTTTGCAGAGGGGATGGCAGGCAAGTTTCCATCTTATTACTTCTGTTTTACCGCAGTAGGAGGTCAGTTGTCTGTTGAGAACGAGAAGGGGTGTGTAGTGTACATTTTCCGTGGTGTGGGTTTGAGATGGTCACAGGAGGTACATTTGATGACCTGATGCATGAAACAAACTCTCACAGAATACCGATGCTGAAGACCGCGGAGACATTCCTTGTGGATTTGAGGTCCTACCATTTCACGAGGTTATGTGATTCCTTTCACTGTACCTTAAGAGTCTAGAAGTAGGAACAACAAGCGTAAAGATAAGCTAATCTGGGCTGATAGAATAACAGCACAAGGGGGTTGGAGATTTTTCTTTGGGTGGCTGAACAAGAGGTAGAGGAGGGATACAGAAGGAAGAACCAGGAATGGGCTAAAAGTAAGCAGATGTGGAAGAGGTCCTGGGATTGCATTCAGAACGAGGTCGAATAACATGTCCTGAGTAATGGGGGAAAAAACCACAAACACGTTCTATTGAGAGAAAATGGAGAGGTTGGGGTGAGAGAATAATTTGGGGGACGGGGACATGACCATATAGACGTGAGTGCATTGGGAAGGATAGATGAGCCGGGTGTCTTTCATCGTTTATAGTCATTAAGGGTAATTAGGGTTGTGTGAGGTTGTTATTAAGTTGTCTGCAGACAGTTGTTCTTGACTGTCTTTGTGGTTGTTCTCTGATAAAAGGCCTGACTGTAGAGTCTTGGAAATAACAGATTCCCAACACTTACCCAAGAAGAGATGGAGAATTCAGAAAGAGGTACATAAATTAAAGAAATGTAATTTGGGACAAGAACGTCCCACAAAGAAAACTTCCGTTCTAATTTGTTTGGTGAATTACACAAACATTTCAGAAAGAAAGAATACCAATCTCACACAACCTGTTGCAGAAGACTGGTATTTCCATGAGGCCTTTGCTACTATGACGAAAAAACCAAAATGTTACAAGGAAATGAAGCTGCAGATGGATATCTCTTGAAAAATAGATGAATAAATTCTCAGAAAGTTTTAGACTCTGAATATACTCAATCTCATCTAATTTTGGAAGCAAAGTAGGGTTGGGCCTGATTAGTATTTGGATGGGAAAATGAAACCCAATAGTAGGTAAAAGAATAGTACATCGTGACCAACAGGTATTTATCCTGAGAATGCAAGGTTGGTTTAACATCTGAAAATCAATCAACATAATTCAACATATTAAACCAAAAAAGACCATTGTAGTTTTCCTCATGTAGAACTTGAGCATATTTTGTTAGATTTACACCTAAGTATTTTATTTTATGGGGTATTAATGTAAATATAATGTGTTTTTAATTTTATGTTCTTGTTAATTGTCAGTATATGGGAAAGTATATTATATATACTTTTGTATATTAGCCTTGTATGTACACTCAATATAATTGCTTATTACTTCCAGTTTTTTTGGTCCATTCTTTTCGGTTCTTTACATAGATGATTATTCATTTGTGAACAAAGAGTTTTATTTCTTCCTGTCCAACCAATATATTTTTATTTTCCTTTTCTTGTCTGATTGCGTTAGCTTCCTCACTACTTAGCTTTCTAGTACTATGGTTGACAGAGTGGTAAAGGGGGCATCCTTGCTTTGTTCCTGATCTTAGTGAGAAAGCTGTTTTCCACCATTAAGTATGATATTAGTGGTGGGATTTTTGTGGATATTCTTTATCCCATTGAGAGGGTTCTCTTACGTTTCTAGTGTGCTAAGAGTTTTTACTGTGAATGGGTATTGGGTCTTGTCAGCTGCTTTTTCTGCATCTGTTGATATGATCATGTGATTTTTTTTTTCTTCTTGAGCATGTTGATTACATTAACTGAGTTTCAAAGGTGGAACCAGTCTTTCATACCTGGGATAAATCCCACTTGGTCGTGGTGGATAATTCTATAATTGTTGGAGTTGATTTGCCAGTATTTTGTGGAGGATTTTAGTTTCTCTGTTCTTGGGAGATAATGATCTTATTGATTTGCTGCTTGCTCAATCGGTTCTTTTCTGATAGAAGGGTTTTGAAGTCTCCAGCTGATACATGCATTCAGTGGATTCATAGTGGATTCATTTTTTCTTGCAGTTCTGTTTGCCTCATGTCTTTTGACACTCTGTCGAATTAACCATTTTTAAGATTTTATTTATTTATTGGAGAGAAAGAGAGAGAGAGAGACAGAGATAGTGAGAGAGAGCAGAGGCAGGGAGCGGAGGGAGGAGCAGGAAGCCCGAGGTGGGACTCAATCCCAGGACCCCGGGATCCTGACCTGAGCTAAAAGCAGATGCTTGACTGACTGAGGCACCCAGGTACCTCCATCCACTCTGACTTTTAATTTGTACTTTAATTGGTGTACTTAGTCCAACCATTAGTCATTTACCTTCTTAATTTCCAGGAGGCACACCAAAATACCTTTACTGAGACTGACCAAACGATAACAAATTTTACCTGTGACCCATACAGGCACCTTTGGTGAAAACTAAAATTAGATGGGGCAGAACTGAGACAACCCTATGGAATTTGGAATCTCACTTTTTTCTGTTTCCCCTTTCTAGGCTATGAACAGTGAATGGGTTGTTTATTTCAAAATTTAATTTTTCACAGAACGTCAACATACCTTTATTAATGACAGACTCTTGAGAACGTATGCACACACATGGATGTTCTCAAGTTCATTCTGGGGTCGAAAACAATTTGACAGAATTGAAATAATATGTACAGCTTGAGAAGGAGGAAGTACTTCAGATGTTTTCTAAATGTTAGGGTGTCAGATTGCATTTTGACATACTTTGTTCATGCACCCATTCATTAGAAGATGTTCTTTGTGCGAGGGAGGGGCTCAATCGACTTGTAGAAATAAAGTACAAATAAAGAAGAGTTGGGATCCCTAGTAAGTTAGCAGGTGGGGAGCTTGTCACTCACATAGTAATGGGTGTGGTGAAATGCTGTGTTGTATTGTAGTGACGCTAATACAAACCCGAGTAGCACGTTGTCCAAGTGAAGGCACAAGCAGGTGTTACAAAACACAGTGGCCAGAAGATCTGCCGCCAAATAAAATACAAACACGGATTTACATCAGCCTCTTGACCAAAGGGAATGAAATGATTTCTCCCATGATCCTGAGCAAATAATCAAGACAAGGTAGAATTCCGTCTTACTCCTGATTTACTCCTTTTACTCAAAGCTATGACCCCAGTCTGCTGAAGGACACAGTTTTCACTTCCTCCCTCTTGAAATGGAACAAAATAGGCACCTGACACTTTGTGTTTTTCCTGAGGACTGAAGATGTGGAGAGGATGTGCCTATAAACGACTGCAGTGTTCCCGGGGTGGGTGGGGGTGTGTGTGTGTGTGTGTGTGTGTGTGTGTATGGCTCCTGGTGTGTGTGTGTGTGTGTGTGTGTGTGTGTGTGTGTGGCTCCCAAAGGTCCCCAGTGGTATGACAGAGAAAGAGAGAAGTGTGGATTGTTGCCCGCAGTGTGTGGCCTTGTTAAACTGAGGTCCCACTGCCTTCAGCATTTCACACGGACAGTTTCTCCACGTGGCCCTCACCTCACCAGACTCTCCCTGAGGAGTGATGTATTCATCGACAACAGAGGATAGAAGAGGTCCAGGCATCAAATAGCAAGGACCCTCCCTCCTGCTACCTGATCCGCAGTATATCCGAATATAGACTGTCTCCATAAGGGCCAGAGCATCGTGCTTGAACTCCAGCTGTAATCGTATAAATATGGCAAATATCACACAACTGAGTTGACCGTGGCTTGGCTCAGAGAAGTTTCTCAGACACCCAACATCTCGAATGTCCCTTGGGATGAGTTCCCATGCTAGGGCACTGTCATACTTTAAAATTTGGGATGGGTGCGAAATACATCTTTTATAAAGTGGGAGAAGGTAGTACTAAGAGGGAAAGTGATAGATCCATTTAGCCCCCCCTGCCACAGCACATTTTGGGGCAGGTCAGTTTCAGGAACGAGTACCATTTGACGACAAATGTTTCCGGGTCCCAGAATCCCTTCCCTCGGGCTGCTGTAACAAATTTCTACAAGCCTGCTGGCTTACATCAACTGAAAGACATTCTCTCACAGTTCTGGAGGGCAGAAGTGTGAAATGAGTTTCACTGGGCCCCAGAGCAAGGTGCACACAAGGCTGAGTTCCCTGCAGTGTCCCTCTGTCTCTGTTTTATAAGGACAGCTGTGACTGCATTTAGAGCCCACCTGGACAATTCGGGACATCCTCGCCAACTCGGGATCCTTTACTTAATCATACCTTCAAAGACCCTTTGCCTAGATAGGTACCTACAGGTTCCAGGAATCAGGACCTGATAATCCAGGAGGGGGTGTTGTTCAGTTTACTACTATACTTAGTAAATATATCTCATTTGCTTTAAATTTAAAGGATTTTCTGCTTCACTTTTAGCACAGAAATGGTATATGCCAAAAGAGGGTTACCAATGGTCTCGGTAGCTTCTTAAGTTCCAACAGTGGTGAACTGTCTTGCGTTCTGGAAAAAATATTGCTGGTTGGTCTTTATTTTAAAGTAGGTACGAATTTTGGGGTGTGTGTGGTGTATGCATGCACAAAATACCCTGACGGCACATTGGCCGGTGCAGTATTAAAATATCAGGTGCTCTTTACGGGCTCCTGGTTGGTACAGTTGGGTGAGTGACCAACTGTTGATTTCGGCTCAGGTCGTGATCTCAGGGTTGTGAAATCCAGCCCCGCCTCGGGCTCCAGGCTCACTGTGGAGTCCCCTTGAGATTATCTTACTTCCTCTCTCTCTGTTCTCCCATCATGTGTTCTCTCTCTAGAATAAATAAATAAATCTTTAAAATAAAATAGGCGCTCTTCAAAATTTCGGAACCCAAAGCCAAGAGAACCACCCAGTCAGAGGAAAGTGTTCATCGAGTTGCTGTACCTGTTTCCAATTTCCCCAAAAACTCGAACACTAAATTCTATCTCCTGGTGCCCGGTCTCCTTTTATTTACTCTGTGATTCACTCCCTCCCTGATTGGGAAAACCTCGGTAAATATCAACGAGCCCAGCTGCCTTGGGACTGATGGCTGATTCTTGTCTGCATTAATGCAACTGTGGATCCCAGAAACCACTTGGCCTTGAATTTGAGGATGTTCAGAGCTATTTACTCCATAAAGATCACATATTCCAGGGAACACCAAACTGTCTAAGACAGAGAGATGATAAAAGCAACATGAGAACATTGTTCGAGCAAGGAAGGGCCTCTGAGTAGCTCAGCAGGCCCACCGCGTGCCAGATGGAGCACAGTGATGGTATCTCCAGCCCACAGGCCCAGGAGCAGCTAATCAATGATGCGTTCAAGTCCCTTGGAGTGCATGTGTTAAAGAACTTCCAGATGTCCTCAGAGGCCGGCCCTGTCTTCTGTAATCTGGTCTCATCCACCATCTGGTGCTGATTTCGTTGTCATGATGGAGTGGTGTGGGATGAACCATGGGCTGCTTGCAGGCTCCCAAAGAGTTGGGGAGATTGTTTAAGGCCTCATCATTCATAAGGTTGGAGGTCCCCATGGCAGACCCTTCCCGATGCCGTGGGACCCGGAGATGTGTAGGCACACGCTTAAGAGCACACTGTTGATGAACAATATAAATTATTATTTCAGTGCCTGGAATGACCCCAGATGTTTTGGGATCTTTGCAAAGCGCTCTGTCCAGGGCCAGAAGTCTGGGGCTAACTGGAGTTGTGTGATGCAAGGTGGTGATCAGAAGCTCATTCTGGATGGTCTTATTTCATGACCGGAAGCCGATTGCTTCCCTTCGATGTAGCTGGTGGCCACTCCCACGACAGCCTTTCTGTGACACTTGGAGAGCTGGGATCAAACGAAGTGGCTTAGAGAACATCTATTCCAACTCTGCTATTTTCCAACTCCCGGAACAGGGTGGATCAGGGGTGAGCACATCATCCCTGAATCATAGCTTCCAGCCTGTGCCTCCAAATTCATGGTTCAGTACCCTTCCTAGTCCCTGTGGATGGCCTCCCTGTCGGGCTGTCCACTTAAGCAAGGCCATCTTGCCTTGAAAGCCAAAGGCAAGTGCATTCACTGAAATGCTTGGATCAAGAGCTATAGGGAAGTTGGGTCCGACATGAGCACTGGGAGGAAAGCCCCGTGCTAAGCCACCTGGAACCGACATTGAGTCCACTCTGTTACCTTTTCCGTAATAGCCGCTCTCCTCCGATATCACTGTCTCATTTTTTCAGGCGAGAAAAGTCAGAACAGAATTGCAGAGGCACCAACAATAGCAAATGAAAGCCTGAAGAAGAGTTACAGTTTTAAAGGGGCAAAGACAGCCAAAGAAAAGCTGAAGGCAGGTGTCTTGATTTCTTTCAATGGGAGATTTGAGGCCGTTTGGAATTAAAATATGATGTGTGGGGGCGCCTGGGTGACTCCGTCGCTTAAAGTGTCCAACTCTTGATTTCAGGCTCAGGGCGTGATCTCAGGGTTGTGAGATCGAGCCCCACTTTGGGCTCCATGCTCAGTAGGGAGTCTGCTTGAGATTCTTTCTCTCCCTGCCCCTCCACCTCTCCCCCTGCTCACACTCTTTCTCTCTCTTTCAAAATAAATTAAATCTTAAAGATATTAAAAAAAATAGAATATGATATGTACTTTGTTTACGTCCGTATAGACCGATGCAGAACCTAATCATGGCTCATGCACAACTCAGAGATGACATATGCAGGAAGAAATGGGGGCCTTGGCATCATGCAGTAGAGATGCTTTGGCCAATATGAGGGTGCACTGGGGCCTGATGGGCCCTGTGTATTGCCTCCTCGCCTGGTTGCCAGCCATTGAAATCTTGAAATAAATTCTGGTCCATCTGCCTGCCGGTAGGCACTTATTCCTCTAGCCTTTTTTTTTTTTTTTTAAACATCTCTACCAAAAGTAATGTTCTCTGTACATCAACCTTCCCCCTCAAAAGCCTTCAGTGTCTTCCTCTTGCCTGTTGACTAAAGACCATACTTTGTCTTACGGCATTTGTCTAGGCCAAGCACCAACATTGGCGAGTAGGTTTCAGTTAGCCCACCAGCCTTGATGGATTTTGTCCTCTCTGCCCCGAGCCTTGTGTCTATCTGAGTTCAATGAGAAGGCGTGTTGTGATGGATGGGGGATGCCTGCCATGACTGTGGTGTGTGGGGGTTGACGTCCAAGGCCACATATTTCCATCTCCCTGCCAGACAAGATCCAATGCTAGCTGCCATTCCATCTCTTAGTGCATTAGCCAGGTTTTTCTCCAGCAACTCCAGCTTATCTTGGGTTCAGTTGTGGAGGATGAAAAAGTATAGCCACGTCTTCCTGATGAGATTGCCCGATATTTAGGAATATCCGGTCTATTTCACCTCTTAAAGACCTTTGTGTCCGTCCCCTCCATGCCATCCTCAGTGCCCGGGCTTTAGTTCAGACCCCCTCATTCTCCCCTGGCCTATTTCATTGTCCTCTTGTTGGGTTATCATTGTATGGGGTTTCAGACCTTTGGTGGCTCCCATTTCAGCCCATATTTCAAGGCTCAGCTTGGCTTAGAAGGTCCTTCGTTCTTTGGCCACTGCTCACCTTTCCAACCTCCTCTCTGCCACACCTTTGAATGCACCCTGTGATTCAGGTCACCTGTAGCGTTATTTCAAGCTCCTTGAGGCTGGAGTCCACGTCTTACTCACCTTGGTACCCACATCACCTGTTTTGTTGCTTACAACCTCGTCAATGTTCAGTCAATAAGTAGATTAGTGAGTAAATAAATCTGGAACCTCTGGGTGGGAGTAGTCCTGTTGGGAGTGTAAGAAGTGATGAATGTATTCTAGAACCTCAGAGATTTGGGGGTGCATTGGTGTATTGAGAACCGGGGCCCCACAGAGACCCACTCCCCAAGCATGAACTGAAGTTCTTTCTTTATTTACTTAGAGCACACGAGCAGAAGGAGGGGCAGAGGGAGATCGAGAGAGAATCTGCATGGATCATAGAGTCCAATGTAGGCCTCAATCTCATTGCCCTGAGGTCATGACCTGAGCCAAAATCAAGAGTCGGATGCTTAACCGACTGAGCCACCCAGGCGCCTGGAACTGAAATTCAGTATAAGCGAGACCAAGATCTGGCTGCATGAGGAGCAGCTCTAACTTCTGGGAGGAAGGCTTAGCTCTCAGACCTTTGCAAGCCCACCTTCTTTCCACCATTCAGGTCTCAGCTCAGATGTCCCCTCCATCCACCCATTGCACTACCCTATTTAGTTTCCTCAAGGAAGTTTCCATGTATCTGTCTTGTATTTTTGACTATGGTTGTATTTTCCATCTTTCCCAATAGTATGTATACAAGCCCTGTTTTTTTGTGTGTTTATTACGGTGTCCTCAGCTCCTAAAACACTGTCCGGTACTTGGAGTTTGTTGAACCATTGAGTCAGCGAGTTCGCAGTGCTGGTGTCCACTCAGATAGCAGAGAGGGGCAAATGGAGTGGTCTGGATGGTGGCTGAAAAGGGGATGGGTAGCAAGAGAATGAGAATCAAGGGCATTGGGCCATGCACACTTATGCCTTGCCTCAGGGAAGAGGGTTGGCAGTAATTAAGGCAACTACCTACCAGTTTTGGAGTTTGGGAAGGGTGAGGATTAGGATGCTATGAGTAAAGCAGTGGGTCAGCAACTGTGTGGGGACTGGGGGTTACTCTGGGGGTACCAGATCCTGAGTTGGGTTGGTGGTCTGGGAGAATACCAAGAATGGATCCTGGATCTGGTTGTCTTCCAAAAACCATGAGACCAAAGAGGGGACTTTAAAGTGGGTGAGCCTATTTTATGTGTCTTGATGTTGGTCTTAAATTGGGAATTGGGAAGGGTCTAAGTCCACCAATGGGGCCATGTGCATGCAAGCGTCAGGACTTGGGGAAGGCTTAGGAAAGAGAAAAGTAGAGAGGAGATGAGGTTCAAGAAAGTCCATTAGTTGCTTTTGAAGGCCTAGTATGTGCCAGTCACTGTACCTGGTTGCCTACATGAGCCATTCCATTTAATCCAATCCAACCCTACAAGGTAATTATTATCCACTGCATTTTATACATGAAGAAAGTAGGTCTCGGGGAAAGTAAGGGACCTCCCAGAGATTACATGTGTGATAAAGAATCAGGGTTTTAAACTCAGGCCTAGACGACTCCCTAATCCAGGCATATTCCCATTCTGCCATGATAGATTTCTGTACAGCAGTGGTACAGACCTTTCTATTCTGTGATAACTATGACAATCATACTGTGACATGCTTCTTTCTGAACATCAGTGCTTTTGAGGTGTCATCTGTAACCTTCTGTCTTTCGTTTCCATTCAGAAAGGCGTTTCAGAATGTGTTATCATGGGGATGACTGGCAGTTGGGGCTCAGAAAGCAAATGATTATTATATTTCCAATCTTCAATAAAAACTGATTGTGAGACACCAGCATAGGGGTGGGCCAAGGCTGCCAACGGTGGAACTGGGATGTTTAATTTGTTTAGATCATCCTGGGCCCCCCTCCCCCCATCTGATATGGAGTTAAATTTTCAGAAGGAGCTCATCTAGGATGATTTCTACCTCAAGACACTTGACTGTGTCTGCCGAGATGCATTTTCCAAATCCAACTCCCATTCATTGATTCTGGGGCTCAGGAGGTAGACGTATCTTTTGTGGGGCCACCATTCCACTCACTGTGGTCATGTTCTACCATGAAGGATTCCACCATGTTCCCCCACGGAAGTCGGGGAGGACTTACAAGACGTTGTTGTACAGGAAGCACTGACTTTTTTCTGCAAAGCCAAGTGCACAGAGCAGAGAGTATGTGCTGCTTCTAGACTTCAAGACCAGTTAGGTGCTTGTGTCCACCTGCAAGTAGAATTCCACCAAGATAATGAAGCATCTTCTGGAGGACTTCTTGAAAGGCTTGGGAGAAACTCAAGAAGGACTTGACCTCTAGGGAAAGAGCAAGCCAATGAAACGGTTATTCTGGGAGGCGGTGCTGACTCCTAACCCGTGATGCTCTTTTCCTCTGCCTGGCTCCCTTGTGGCATCTAGAGAATCCAGACTTGCTAGACTTGCCTTACCAGTCACCTGTGCCCCAGGGTTTGCCAAGGAGCTCAGTTGTGGCCAACGACACACAGGCTCGGGATCACCGGCTCATTATGTGAAAACCAGAAA